>JAACNH010001501.1:16433-72153 GCA_019447015.1 Hymenochirus boettgeri | reverse complement strand
AATATTTAGATTCGTGCTGCTTTCATTTTGGCAGATGGCAATTTTTTGGTCACTAGCTCCCAATATGGATACAAAACCAGGTCGGTGGATAGTGCTAGATTTGTGCTGTTTTGTGCTACAAAAATAAAAATTTGTACTGCTTTCAATTTGTGCTGTTTTGTGCTACAAAAATAAAAATTTGTACTGCTTTCATTTGGAAGATAATAGCAGTTTTTTTCAAAGGGTAAAGGGTCCCCAGTCCCCTACAATAGAATATGGATATGAAACCAGGCTGGTTGGTTAGTGCTAGAGTTGGGCTCTTTTGATCTGCAAAAAGCAGAATTTTTATGTTAATTCCTTTTCCTGGGATCCCAAAGGCAGCCATAAATGTTAGATTTAGTCCTTCCCCCTTGAAGGTAGGACCAATGCACCAAACCCCTCCTCCCTAGTATCCCACAGTGTAGCAAAGAAAATAGCAAAGAAAAAACACACAACTGGTGGTTAAAGTTTAATGGGAGGGTATCTAATGTAATGTAATCTATGTAATTTAAGTATAAATTCTGCTTTCCTCTTCGCCCAAAGGCAGCCATAAACATGAGTTCTTACATAGTGGTAAAATTCTAAATTGGGTTGGAGCTGGAACATTAAGAGCTTGTGCACTGCTGAACTCTGGTTCCACCATTCCAGATGTTTAATGTATAAGGCCTCACAAATGTGTTAAATGAAGCCCGGGTAGCTGCTCTACAAATCTGTTCTGGGGTTGCCCCTGTCTTGGCATGAGGTGGATACTGCCTTGTAGAGTGTTCTTTAAAATGCTGAGGTGGTGGAATATCAGACAATTAATCAAGATAATGATTGTGTTGCCTACTAATGACAACACTTTTTGTTAGAATAATTAGTATACCAGAGACCTATTAGGGCTCAAATGATCCCTTCAAAAATAATGGAAATGGAAAAAAAATGTAAATTTCATTATATACTGGTAGCAACCTGACATTGTTATTATATACTAATAGCAAACTGTCCTTTTCAGTATATACTGGTAGCAACCTGACATTGTTATTATATAGTAGTAAGAAAATAAATCCATTACATACTGGTGGCAAACAGGCAATTTCATTATATACTATAAGCATTTCATTACATACTGATGCCATGGGCATTTCATCACACATACTGGTAGCCATGGGAATTCCATCACAATACTGGTAAGCCATGGGAGTTTTATCACATACGTTGTAGCCCTGGGATTTCATCCACATAACTGGTAGCCATGGAATTTTATCACATAGCGGTTAGCCATGGGAATTTCATCACGTACTGGTATCCACAGGACTTCCATTCATACTTGTAGCCATGGGAATTTATCAGCATTAACTGGTAGCCATGGGAATTTCATTACCAAAGGTATCCATGGGTATTTTATCACATCCTGGTAGCCATTGGCATTTCATTACATACTGGTTAGCTATGGGAATTCATACAATACTGTTAGCTTTGGTAATTTCATCACAACTGGTACAATGATAATTTCATCACCAATTACTGGTAGCCATGACATTTCATTACACACGGTAGCCATATAAATTTGAAACACCTACTGGTAACGTATGGGATGTATACCATACTGGTAGCCATGGGCAATTTATCTCACACTGGTAGGCCAGGGGCATTTCATTACATAACTGTAGCCATTGGAATTCATTATCACACAGGTAGCCTGGAATTTTATTCCATAACTGGTAGCCAGGGCTTTTATTACATCCTGATTGCCATGGGCATTTCTCACTACTGTTGGCCATGGAATGTATCACAATCCTGGTAGCCATGTGACATTTCCTACTTACTGGTAGCTATGGGAATTTCTTCCATACTGGTAGTCATGGGAATTTCATTACATTCTGGTAACCCATGGCAGTTTATTAACTACTGGTAGCCATGGGAATTTTAATCACCTACTGGTAGCCATCACCAACTGACTGGGTACCATGGAATTTCTTACATCTGGTAGGCATGGGCATTTTTTATTACATACTGGTAGCCATGGGAATTTTATCAATACTGGTAGCCTTGCTTTCATTACATACTGTAGCCCATGGGCATTTTTATTACATACTAGGTGCCATGGGAAATTTTATCACTACTGGAGCTCATGGGCATTCATTAATACTGTAGCCATGGGCCATTTTTGATTACATACTTTTAGCCATGGGAATTTTATCACATACTGGTAGCCATGGGCTTTCATTACATACTGTAGCATGGATATTTTATTATCATACTTTTAGCCATGGGAATTCATACATACTTGTAGCCACGGACATTTCATTACACACTGGTAGCCATAAAATTTGAACACATACTGGTAGCCATGGGAATTTCATAACATACTGGTACCATGGGCATTTCCTTATACTGTAGCCATTGGAATTTCATACATACGGTAATCATGGGATTTATTACATACTGGTAGCTATGGGAATTTACCTCCCATACTTGTATCAGGGCATTCCATTACATCTGTTATTCATGGGGATTTTATTACATACTGGTAGCTATGGGCATTCCATACAACTGGCATTTCATTACATACTGTTAGGCAAGCTGTCAGTAGCATTACACTACTGGTAGCCATGGGAATTTCATCAACATACTGGTAGCCATTTGAATTTCATTACATACTGTATGCCATAGGAGGTTCATATATTCCTGTGAGCAACTGCCATTTTCCCTTATATACTACTGGTACCACAATGGCAATTTTCTTATATATTATTAGCCATGGGTCATTTCATTACATTACTGATTGCCATTGCATTTCATCACATATCTGGTGGCCATGGGAAAATTTATCACATACTGGTAGCCATGTGACATTTCCATCTTACTGGTAGCTATGGGAATTTTTCTTCACATACTGGTAGCCATTGGAATTTTATCACATACTGTAGCCATGGGAATTTCATTACATGCTGGTAGGCATAGCATTTTTTATTACATACTGGTAGCCATGGAAATTTCATTACACACAGTAGGCCATGGATAATTTTTCACAAGTACTGGTAGCCTTGGCATTTCATTACTACTGGTAGCCATGGGCATTTCATTTAACATACTGGTCGCCATTGGCATTTAAAAATCGCATACTGGTAAAGCCTGGGCCTTCATTACATACTGGTAAGCCATGGAATTTTATCACATCACTGGTTGCCTATGGGCATTTCATTACATACTGGGAGCCATGGGATATTTTATTACATCCTTGTAGCCATGGAATTTTATTACATATTGTAGCCATGGGAATTTTATCCCACATACTGGTAGCCATGGGCATTGCATTACATAATGGTAGTCCATGGGAATTTATCACATACTGGTAGCAATGGCATTTCATTTACATACTGAGTTTAGCCATGGATATTTTATACATACTGTAGCCATGGGAAATTTTATTACATACTTGAGAGCATGGGAACTTTATCACATACTGGTAGCCATGGGCATTCATTACATAATGGTAGAATGGGCATTTTTTATTACCTAATGGTAGCCATGGGAATTTTATCACACACTGGTAGCCATGGGCATTCATTACATACTGGAGCCATGGGAATTTTATCACATACTGGTAGCCATGGGCATTTCATACATACTGGTAGCCATGGATATTTATTACATACTTGTAGCCATGGGAATTTTATTACATACTTGTAGCCACGGGAATTCCATTACATACTTGTAGCCATGGACATTTATTAACACACTGGTAGCCATAGAAATTGAACACATACTGGTAGCCATGGGAATTCATAACAAATGGTAGCCATGGTCATTTCATTACATAACTGGTAGCCCTGGGAATTTCATAACATACTGGTAGCCATGGGCATTTCATTACAGACTGGTAGCCATGGAATTTATCACCATACTGGTAGTCATGGGCATTCCATTACATGCGTTAGTAATGGGGATTTTATTCACATTGATGGTAGCTATGGGCATTCCATTACAAACGGGCATTTCCTTACATACGGTAGCAAGCTGTCAGTATCATTACATACTGGTAGCCAGGGAATTCATCACATACTGGTAGCCATAGAAAAAGTTTCATCACATATTGGTAGCCCATGGGAATTTCATTACATACTGGTAGCCATGGGAATTTTCATTATATCCTGGGAGCAAACTGCCATTTCAACATACTGGTACCAAATGGCAAATTAATTATAATTAGTATTAGTAGCCATGGGCATTTCATTACATACTGATTGCCATGGGCATTTAATCACATACTGGTGGCCATGGGAATTTTATCACATACTGGTAGCCATGGACATTTCAATACTTACTGGTAGCTATGGGAATTTCTTCACATACTGTAGCCAGGAATTTTATCACATTGGTAGTAATCACATACTGGTAGCCTGGGAATTTCATTACATATGTGTGTAGGCATAGGCATTTATAACATACTGGTAGCATGGGCATCATTACATAGGTAGCCATGGGAATTTTATCACATACTGGTAGCCATGGGCATTTCATTACATACTGGTAGCCATGGGAATTTTATCACAAACACTATTCCCTAAGCCTCCAGTTAAATATTACCAGATCCAACAGAGCTCCTTTTCTATTAGGAACTTTAACCACCTGTGAGAGAAAATTATCCTGCAGCAAATTCAGGAACTCATCGCCTTTTTCTGTGATGGCAGTTCCACTACACCAATCAATATCAGGGTAATTAAAGTCCCCCATAATGAGTACACTACACCAATCAATGTCAGGGTAATTAAAGTCCCCCATAATTAGTACACTACACCAATCAATGTCAGGGTAATTAAATTCCCCCATAATGAGCACACTCCCCAAACTTGCAGCCTTTGCCAACTGCATATGAAGCTGACTCCCTTCCTCTCTGCTAGCATTTGGCGGCTTATAGCAGACACCAACAATGACATTACCCCCTTTCCTGTTGCCTAATTCCACCCATATTGCCTCCACTTTATCATCCATATCGCCAGTTATCACTTCTTTTAAATTTGGTTTCAATTATTTTTTAACATGAACACATACTCCTCCCCCTTTCCTTTTTTCTCTATCCTGCCTAAACAAGGCATATCCTCCTAAATTTACAGCCCAGTCATGAGAACTGTTCAACCATATTTCTGCTGTACCTATTAAATCCTACTTTTCATTCAATGCCGTAATTTCGAATTCACCCATTTTGTCAGCCAGGCTTCTCGCATTTGCAAACATACATTTTAGATTATGATCCTGTAATTTATTTGTACACTTTAATACACATGCCTCCCTATCCCCTGTGCTAGCCCCACCACCCTTTCTGCCCACCACTGGCCTATCTACACCCTGCTTACCCCTGGACTATCTATCCCAGTGAGACTGCTAATACCCTCCCCCCCAAACCTAGTTTAAAATCTCCTCCAACCCTCTAGCCATCTTCTCCCCTAAAACAGCTGCACCACCATCAGTGAGGTGCAACCCATCCCTACTAAAGAGCCTGTAGCCAACAGCAAAGTCTGCCCAGTTCTCAATAAACCCAAACCCTTCTTCCTTACACCACTCTCTTAGCCACGCATTAATGCTCCTAAGCTCCCACTGTCTCCCTGGCTTAGCACGTGGCTGCGGTAGTATTTCTGAAAAATGGCCATACCCTCAAACATTTCCCTATAAATAGATAGACTGTTCAGAAATATCTTTTACAGGTGCTAAGTTCAGGTTTACTTCCTCCCTCTGCTTATGATTTAAAAATTCATATTTACAGGTAGTTCACTTATTAAGCACATGGGTATTCCTAATTCAAGGTGCAGTATTAATCAGTTGTAATAAGCAAATCTCCAGGTAAAATATAGTTTCTACGCACATACTGGTTTAAAGGACATGTCCACCCTTATTATAGTGTATAATAATTAACATGATGATGACACTCAAGCTTCATGAGAAGTTTTCATAAAACAGATTTTATTTGCTATACAAAGTTGTCTACAATATGATCTACAGATTTTCTACAATATCATCAACAACTATATAATGGACAGATCTTGAGTTTTGAAAAGGTTGGAAATCCAGAAATGTCTGATAACATCATTGTCCTCTCATAAATTAGATATATTTAAATAAATAATACAGCTACACCCCCCCCACCACCACACTCCACAGCTCCGCCCTACGCGTTTCGTGGATCACTTCCACTTCCTCAGGGACTCAAAAATTCTAGTTGTCTATATTGTAATGAACCCAAAACCCAACAGAGATATCACCCAACTGCCAAATTAAACTTGCCCCTTCCATGAGGCAAGTTTAAAAAATTGCTTGCTATCCAGAGGCATTTTGTTTTATATACCATTCCCCCTTGAAGCGATACTAAAAGAGAGTTTCACCCAAATCTCCCGTAGCGGATTAACTAGAGGCTGTGTGACTCTGGGTGAATGTAACCCGCAAGCTATTAGTTGGCATTAAATAATTACTTCTATCTAGGAATCTATCCAATAATTCCACATCACAGTCTAAGTCCAGAGAGCAATTTATGTGCAGACGCAGAAACTGTCCTCTTGGAATAGACTTCCTGAGATTCTCTGGGTATGAGCTATGATAATGCAAAAGGGCATTAGTGGCTGTGGGCTTCCTATTTAAGGAAGTAATGAGGTATCCATCATGAGGTGCCCATCAAGTTTGTCAAGAAACTCCACCTCAGTCGCAGATATATTCTGGGTGAGAAATGGGTGGAATCGAACTCAGGACTAACCACTGAGCCACCGTAATGCCCAAAATTATTTTTAGCTTCATGTTTTGATGGGGTGGTGCTTCCTTCTTACACTGTAAGCTATGACATCATCAACTTTGCTCTACCCCCTTTGCCAGTGACATAAGCATGCCCACTTGTATCCTACTCCTGGGACAAAGGGAAGATGCATATACCACTCAACATTCTGCTGATTCATCACCTATATCATAAGCCCCCTCCCTGAAATTATTAATCATTATTAAAGCTTGGCAGGCCTGTAATTGGCTTAATAAGGTATACTCTCTTTTTTGTGGTGGGGGCTAATGACACAACTTATGATGTGTACAGTATGTCACAGAAACTGCCTTAATCTTTGGATGCAATTGCATTGAGGGTATTTGTATGGAGACTACAGTTCCCCTTTAATCCTTCTGGTGCAAAATGATAATGGGTTATGATCAGTAGGTTCTTCATACAGTACCTACCTAACATACCCAGAGCTGGTGTCTTCCATCTAGCAAATGACTGTTATTTGTGAGTATAACATTTTTGGAAAGGTCCTGTAAGTACAGTACAGTAAATATTGTATTTGGGGGCTTGAGCTGATGTTATAATTAGGTGGTGAAGATGGACATGCCCTTTAACCTCTATACTAAATCCATTATTTTTCCCCATAGTTTTAAAGAAGAATATGCTGTACAATTTTCAGATGTTCGATTTGCCATTAAAGAAATGAACAAAAACCCACTGTACTTACCCAACCAGACTTTAGGATATTATATTTCAAATTCATGTGGAGATCCACGAAAGGCTGTGCGGAGCGTCTTCCAGATATTGTCTGGTTCCAGGGAGCCGGTTCCCAATTACTCCTGTGTGGGAAATAGAACGATTGCTGGATTTATTGGAGATCTATTCACTGAGACAACATTACCCATAGCCCAGATACTGAGTCTGTACGGATATTCCCAGGTGAGGACCCCCTGCTTAATTATAAAGTAACTTATCAGTTCTTTTTGTTACAGAATGTTCCATGTCCCTTAAAACAGAGGCTTGTGGCATCTCATTACCAGAGTCGCCTCCAAAGAAAGGTGCAATATGGCACCAGCCATTTAGTGTTAACCCAAAGTATGGAAATGTTACCCCTTTTTAATGGGTACATGCATTCTTGTACACTTGAGAAAGAATGCATGTATGTTAGAAACATGTAGTTAATAGTGATGGGCAACACTGCTAAAATCCATTCTGCCTGTGGATTTGCGAATTTTCAAAAAAAAAAATGAAAATCTGCAGGTAAACCCATTAAAGTCAATGGGACAAAAAATCCTGCACAGATCCGCCTAAATTTAAGATAAAATATCAATGGTAACTTACTGTAAATGGCTCTGGGACCTGGGAAATGGTCTGGCGAACACGGACGTATATCCAGTATTAACAAAAATAACTTTCCTCACGATCGCACTGTTTTTCGAGTTTCCACATTTTATTTTCGAGCCACATTCGAAAATTCCATTTTTCAAGGGATTTTAGAAAATTTTGTAAAAATTTTACAGTAATATACTGTGGACCTGGGAAAATGGATTGGTGAACAGACAATCAGATTGTTTCTGAAAGAATCTGATTGTTACCAATTCTGATTGGAAAAGAATTTGATTGGTTAGTACACCAGATACTTTCTGAGAAAATTCGGATTGTAACTAATTTTCCAGGTCCCAGAGCCATTTACAGTGAGTTACTGTATCATTCTTATAAAATTTTCTGAAATTCCGCAAAATCCGCTAGATCTGCTGGTCCATCTCTAGTAGTTTTGCCCCAACCAATCAGATGTTGGCTTTTAAATATTAAAGGACAGGTGCACTGTAAAAACAAGTTAAGTTTAATTGTAAGCTGTACTTTAAAAAATCTTCTCCCCCCCCTTATTTTATTTCTAGGACCCTCACCTACCGGATCTGCTTCAAAGTTGCTGACATCTTGGATGTGGATTGAAAACTGTTAAGCTCCTCCCCTCTGAGACGCGCTGGCTTCCTGTTGTTGCATCACGGCTCATGCATGGTCGCAGAGGGGAGGAGCTCAACAGTCTTCAACTATTGAATTGCGAGCATCGGATTCGCAGGTGATTTTTGCGTAACCCGCACATCCGACGCTAATATGGATTTAAAGTCGGTAGTGGTAGCGAACCGGTTAGCACAACTTTAAATCCATATATTTGCCCATAGAGTCTGGGTAAATGAGCCTGAAATGGTTCTGGAGCTGGAAACCTAATTGTTGACAGAGATTGTTTTAGTGAAGGGAAGTTTCATTTGCCCTTGAATCTAAATTTCCTTTAAAGCAATTAGAAGCAAAGAAACCTTTTGTATCTGGAGAATATGGAGTGTCGCCATTCTGTACTGCAAGAATTATATATTGTATTTATTATTCTCATAGATCCTATTTTACCATTGAGTTTTCATTCTTCCTCAGCACACACATTAAATTCTGCCTCTGTGACCACAAGGTCTCTTTAGTGTTCCAGCATTTTAACTTCTCTAGCTTTGCTAACAGTTTCTTTCTCATGGACATCCTTTAAGGTTGGAAGAAAAGAAGTTTCATCTTCAGGTTAGGAAAGGTTTCTTTACAGTGAGAACGGTGACACTGTGGAACTGTCTTCCAGCAGATGTGGTAATAGCAAGTTCATTGAATAGCTTTAAAAAAGGCCTGGATAAGTTTCTAAAACTAAATAATATTGAGAATTACTGGTATTAATGCATATACTGTAGTTATGGTTGGTACAGGGATACTATATAATATTGAGAATTACTGGTATTAATACATATACTGTAGTTCTGGTTGGTACGGGGATACTATATAATATTGAGAATTACTGGTATTAATACATATATTGTAGTTCTGGTTGGTACAGGGATACTATATAATATTGAGAATTACTGGTATTAATACATATACTGTAGTTCTGGTTGGTACAGGGATACTATATAATATTGAGAATTACTGGTATTAATACATATACTGTAGTTCTGGTTGGTACAGGGATACTATATAATATTGAGAATTACTGGTATCCCAAAACATTTCCCCTTAAGTTAAGTATTGCACAACCTCTTAGCACTAAACTTCTTGGGGGATTGTATGGGGACCTTAAAGCAGAGCAAAGCCACACATCTTCCATGATTCTGTGATGCAATACAAATTATGAGTAGGGTTTAAAGGTTGGACTTGATGGACGTATGTCTATATAAAATCTCAATTACTACTGTATGTTACTAGTAAATATAGATCCAGGCCATCCTCCATTTCAAGGCTTGGATCTATATTTCCATTTGAATACAGCAAAATTACACTGCATCCTGGCCTCCCAAGCTAGAACACACTCACACAGCAGTTACCATGAGAGTGTTAGACAGACATTATGTGGAAGATATAAATGTTGGACTAGATGGATGTATGTCTTTATACAACATCCAATACTATGTTACTATGTAACTGTTATACAGACATTATGGGTAGGGTATAAAGGTTGGACTAGATGGACGTATGTCTTTATACAACCCCCAATACTATGTTACTGTGTAACTGTTATACAGACATTATGGGTAGGGTATAAAGGTTGGACTAGATGGACGTATGTCTTTATACAACCTCCAATACTATGTTACTATGTAACTGTTATACAGACATTATGAGTAGGGTATAAAGGTTGGACTAGATGGACGTATGTCTTTATACAACCTTCAATACTATGTTACTATGTAACTGTTATACAGACATTATGGGTAGGGTATAAAGGTTGGACTAGATGGACGTATGTCTTTATACAACCTCCAATGCTATGTTACTATGTAACTGTTATACAGACATTATGGGTAGGGTGGTTGGACTAGATGGACGTATGTCTTTATACAACCCAATACTATGTTACTATTGTACTGTTATACAGACATTATGGGTAGGGTATAAAGTTGGACTAGATGACCTATTGTCTTCCAATACTATGTTACTAAGTAACTGTTATACAGACATTATGGGTAGGGTATAAAGGTTGGACTAGATGGACGTATGTCTTTATACAACCTCCAATACTATGTTACTATGTAACTGTTATACAGACATTATGGGTAGGGTATAAAGGTTGGACTAGATGGACGTATGTCTTTATACAACCCCCAATACTATGTTACTGTGTAACTGTTATACAGACATTATGGGTAGGGTATAAAGGTTGGACTAGATGGACGTATGTCTTTATACAACCCCCAATACTATGTTACTATGTAACTGTTATACAGACATTATGGGTAGGGTGTAAAGGTTGGATTAGATGGACGTATGTCTTTATACAACCTCCAATACTATGTTACTATGTAACTATTATACAGACATTATGGGTAGGGTATAAATCTTGGACTTGTGGAGGTATGTCTTTTCATGATTATTGGCTAATATTTTTAGAACAACATACGCAATGTACAGGTGAAAACATAAGATAATAAAGATTGAATTCACAAAAAATATAATAAATAATACAAAATGAAACAAAACCAAATTTAAAAAAATGTTCTGGTGAATTCAATATATTATTTTTGTACACAAATCTGCACTTTAATACATCTACTAGAATGTGCACAATGATATTTGTAAAGAAGAGATGATCCTTGTAATTAGTGAAATATTCCTTGATTAGTGCAATATATTGTGTGCATTGAAGTACCTGATTTTTAATGATTGTCAATTAAGAAGTCCTGCCCACAAAATGGAGGACACACTGTATTTAAGTTTGTTGTGGTCACTTACTATCTTGATAAAGGGAGGAGGTCCACCTGAAAAGTTGCCTGAGAGATATCTCACATTTGGGTGAATATAAAGAACACTTTTGCAACTTTTCAAAACAATTTTTTGGAGTGTCCTACTGCATTCTATTTTTACGTGAATGTATCCTAACATTATTCAAAATACATATAATGGTCACTTTCCTAACATGATTTCTTACAACCCTATACATAAAAATTACAAATATATTCATTTAATCAAAATAAATAATAAAATGTTATTGCCCTCTTTATTTTTTAAAGCTTTTTGCAAGATTATTAGATATATTATTATAGATACAAAGGTAACTGGAGGCTTAGGAAACAGTGACCATGAAATAGTGTTGTTTTGTGTATGTCACCAAAAAGAAAAGTGCACTGAGTTAACAATCAATTTTAATTTCAGGAAAGCAAATTTTCTCAGGTTAAAAGATGCTCTTCCTCAGGTCAACTGGGATAAGGTATTATCAGGTGCTAAACAGAAGTGGACGTTTTTAAGGGAGATTTTAAGCCACTTCACATTTCACCCATGTGGCTTAATTCTGATGTAAAAGGAAAATGGAAAAAAAGAAAAAGGCATTTAAAAGAGGGAAACAGAAAGGGCCTTTAAGAATTATAACAAGGATTGTAAGAAATCAATTAGGCTAGCTAAAATTAATAATGAATTTAGGATAGCTGAACAAAGCATCACTAACCCTAAACAATGTGTTAATAGTAAGAAGATAAGGATGTGGCACCATTAATTAATGGACATAAGTTAGTTACGGAGGATTGTGATAAAGCAAATGTCAATTTTTTCCAACTAAATACAATATAGAAAATCCACATACAAATAGCATAAAGTATAGTAGCAATAATCATATAAAAGTGCACTTTGGTTAACCAATGATATAGTACAGAAACAACTAAATAAGGTTAATATGAATTAAACACATTTGCAGATTTCATCATGTCTGGAAGCTTACTTCTGGATTGGAAAAAAAAAACAACTAATAGAATTCCAGTATTCAAAAAGGGTAGTAATTACAGGCCCAACATTTTTAACTTCAGTGGTGGGGAATATATGGGAAAGTTGATACAGGAACATATTCTAGAGTATGTTTCAAGGACTGACCTTATAGGTAAAACCACCAAGGATATAGAAGGAATAGGTCTTGTCAAACTGTTTTGATACATTGCCCCATAGGTGAGTAATGTATAAGCTTAGGTCTGTTTGGCTGGGGTGGCATATTTGTACATGGATAGAAAGTTAGTTGATGGATAGGATGTAGAGAGTAGTTGTTAATGGGGCTTTATCAATATGGACTAAAATGCTAAGTGGGGTGCCACAGGGTTCTGTGTTGGGGCCACTTCTATTTAATCTATTTATTAATGATTTGGAAGTGGGTATTGTCAGCAAGGTTTCTGTGTTTGCTGAGGACACAAAACTTTGTCGACCATTAAAAACTACAGAGGATGTGCAATCGTTGCAAAGGGATCTAGATAGATTATCACATTGGGCTGCTAAGTGGCAGATGAGATTCAATGTTGATAAATGGAAGGTGATGCATTTTGGACTTAAAAATCCTTGTGCTGCTTATACTATAAATGGCTCTGTGTTAAGTGAATCCCTGTTGGAAAGGGATCTTGGAGATTTGGTGGATAACAAACTTAAAGGTAGCAAGCAATGCCACTCAGCAACAGACAGAGCCAGCATGGTATTGTCTTGTATAAAGAGAGGTATGGATTCAAGGGAGGAAAATGTAATTCTCCCTCTTTACAAAGCTTTGGTAAGGCCTCATTTGGAATATGCAGTGCAATTTTGTAATCCTGTGTAAAATTTTGTAATCCTGTGTACAAAAAGGACATCTTTGAAATGGAAAGGGTTCAGAGAAGGGCAACAAAATTAATAAGGGGATTGGGGGAGCTTGAATATGAAGAGAGGCTGGATAAGTTACAATTATGTACGCTAGAGAAAAGGCGTTTGCGTGAGGATATGATTACTGTGTATCAATACATTAATGGGCCATACAATAAACTATCTGGGCATTGTTCACCAATAGAACATGTCAGAGGACACGTGGACATCCCTTAAGACTTGAACATAAAAGGTTTAGGCTTCAAGTTGGGAAAGGGATTTTCATTATGAGAACGGTAAAGCTATGGAACTGTCTTCCAGTGGACATTGTTATGGCAGGTTCATTGGTCAGTTTAATAAAAAGCTGGATGAGTTTCTACAAACAAGGAATGTTACAAGTTACTGGTATTGATACATAAAGTAGAGTTGGGAAAGGGTTTGTCCCTGTGAGAACGGTAAAGCTATGGAACTGTCTTCCAGTGGACGTTGTTATGGCAGGTTCATTGGTCAGTTTAATAAAAAGCTGGATGGGTTTCTACAAACAAGGAATGTTACAAGTTACTGGTATTGATACATAAAGTAGAGTTGGGAAAGGGTTTGTCCCTGTGAGAACGGTAAAGCTAAGGAACTGTCTTCCAGTGGACATTGTTATGGCAGGTTCATTGGTCAGTTTAATAAAAAGCTGGATGAGTTTCTACAAACAAGGAATGTTACAAGTTACTGGTATTGATACATAAAGTAGAGTTGGGAAAGGGTTTGTCCCTGTGAGAACAGTAAAGCTATGGAACTGTCTTCCAGTGGACGTTGTTATGGCAGGTTCATTGGTCAGTTTAATAAAAAGCTGGATGGGTTTCTACAAACAAGGAATGTTACAAGTTACTGGTATTGATACATAAAGTAGAGTTGGGAAAGGGTTTGTCCCTGTGAGAACGGTAAAGCTAAGGAACTGTTTCAGTGACATTGTTATGTCAGGTTCATTGGTCAGTTTAATAAAAAGCTGGATGAGTTTCTGCAAACAAGGAATGTTACAAGTTACTGGGATTGGTACATAAAGTAGAGTTGGGAAAGGGTTTGTCACTGTGAGAACGGTAAAGCTATGGAACTGTCTTCCAGTGGACATTGTTATGGCAGGTTCATTGGTCAGTTTAATTAAAAGCTGGATGAGTTTCTGCAAACAAGGAATGTTACAAGTTACTGGTATTGATACATAAAGTAGAGTTGGGAAAGGGTTTGTCACTGTGAGAACGGTAAAGCTATGGAACTGTCTTCCAGTGGACGTTGTTATGGCAGGTTCATTGGTCAGTTTAATAAAAAGCTGGATGAGTTTCCAAACAAGGAATGTTACAAGTTACTGGTATTGATACATAAAGTAGAGTTGGGAAAGGGTTTGTCACTGTGAGAACGGTAAAGCTATGGAACTGTCTTCCAGTGGACGTTGTTATGGCAGGTTCATTGGTCAGTTTAATAAAAAGCTGGATGAGTTTCTACAAACAAGGATGTTACAAGTTACTGGTATTGATACATAAAGTAGAGTTGGGAAAGGGTTTGTCACTGTGAGAACGGTAAAGCTATGGAACTGTCTTCCAGTGGACGTGTTAGGCAGGTTCATTGGTCAGTTTAATAAAAAGCTGGATGAGTTCTTACAAACAAGGAATGTACAAGTTACTGGTATTGATACATAAAGTAGAGTTGGAAAGGGTTTGTCACTGTGAGAACGGTAAAGCTATGGAACTGTCTTCCAGTGGAGTTGTTATGGCAGGTTCATTGGTCAGTTTAATAAAAAGCTGATGAGTTTCTACAAACAGGAATGTTACAAGTTTACTTTTTGGGTAGTTTTATACATAAAGTAGAGTTGATCCAGGGAAATTTCCAATTGCTGAGTCAGTTTCCTGAGTCAGGAAGGAATTTTTTTCCTCTTCATAATTCTGTTTTTTTGGGTTTTATTGCCTACCTCTGGATCAACAGTTAGGCAGGAAATGTGAATATTGGATAGTTTGGACTGGATGGATGTATGTAATTCAACCTCAAATACTATACTATACAATACTATTAAAACCTGCAGTACACAGACCCACACATTCCTGTCCACAATGCAGCCTTTTATACCTAAACATTCCCTTCTGGTTACAGTAGGTTATTTACAAATCTTTGCCTAAATAGACTTTCATTGGTTTAGCCTTAAATGTTTACTTTTATAATTTATACATTTATATTAAAATGTATAATATATATAATGGAACATTTTCCAATGTTCCATTAATTCCTTTATTCTCGGTGACCAGAGTCTCCCCCGTATCTGTTTCAGACAATACAAAGTGATGAAAATAATATTTTTGCCATAGGACAAATAATAAGATATTTTGGTTGGAACTGGGTTGTCATTTACACATCTGATGATATCACTGGATTTGTAGAAGTTCAGCTACTTACAAAATATCTCTCCAGTCTTGGTATCTGTATTGAGTTTACTCTGAAGATGACTAGAAATATAGGAGAAATAACACCTCATAAATTCAGATCCTCTGTCATTATACTTTGTGGGACACCAAACATGGCATTTTATTACAGCATTTCTTTTACAAAAGAATTATACGTGGGATTTGACTTTCATTATTTCACCTAATTGGGTAAAAGGTCAAACTATTCTAATTGATGGCGTCTCCGTAGACTGTTTTGATTTTTATTGTACCTTATTACCCAGATGATCTGGATTCTCCTGACAGGAGGAATTTTATTAAACATTTGAACATCCTAGAATTTCTAGACGATGAGATATTTGAAGATTATTGGATGGCTCATTATAGTTGTGAGTCAAAAGACCAAAAGAAAAATGAAATGTTTCATATGATTTACCATCACACACTTAAGAAATGTGCTAAGGATGGTGTAGAAGACTTTACTTGGTTTGTTAACAATTACTCTCCCCTGGTGTATCTAGCAGTGAACCTGATGTCCCAGTCAATACATGAATGCACATATCACATACTACTGGCCACACATGGAGACAACATATATCATTATAAGCACCAGGTAAATATTCCTGAAAGGATTATCCAGAACAGTCATGGGGTCCATTCAATACCATAGTGGGGATTCTAACTATTGGTGGGATTTTCTAACACAATATGGGGGAGATACAATACTTACCTTCTAGGATCTAGGCAGGTTATGAGTGTGGAGGTTAGGCCTCTGTTTTAAAGACGCTTGTTTTGCGCTATTTAGTAGCACCAATACCAGGGGCAAGAGCAGGATTTTCAAGGGGGGGATTCCTGAATGTGTTACCACCGAACAACCCCAGAAGAAGGTTCATGACCGAATCCATCCATATATTCTATTACCTATGCATCATATAATAATATTATATATTCTTTACTTGCCATAATTATCATCAGTTAGCCAAATATCACTTTTGTTATAAAGTATCTTCATTAAGGCTGGGTACATACGAGCAGATTTTTCATCTCATGTGTATCGTTTGGTTGGTCTAAAAAACTGAGGGTATTTTGGCGGCAGCCAATGTCTGTAATTCGCCGCAGATTGTGGGTCCATAGGAGACATTTACCGTGACTAACAGTGCTTTGTCCTGGCCGACTGCTCGTAGTGGCGAATGGTAGAGATGAAAAATTTGGCCATTTGTTCCCAGCCTAATGTTCTCTTTTACCGAGAAATCCACATCTCCCTTCAATATCATTAGTGTCCTTCAAAGTCAGAGCTGTGACACTGACCGTGGATCTGACAGAATTGGCTGAATATTGTCGGTATCGGGACCTATTGGACAAGACAGAAAATGTCCATTTCCGGTTCCCTTTTCTACAGTAGAGGAAGCTGATAACATTAGACCATGTATGGGCACATTAAACTATCATATGTGTATATATATATATATATATATATGGAAGATATGGAACAATCACTCCTGTGTATATATAATATATATAATGAAATGTTAATGTCAGCTACCACCTCCAGGATTTCATAATTCATGCTCAATAAACTCCATCACAATGGGGTAAGTACAGTAAGTTCTGTATATAAACCCAGTCTCAGCAATCACCTCAGGCAGCTGCAGGGTTAATGTTGATACAGTTGAGAATTACTGGTATAATACTATACTGTAGTTCGGTGGTACAGGGATATATATAATGAGAATACTGGTATAATAATATACTTGTTCTGGTTGGTAACAGGATACTATATAATATTGAGAATTACTGTATTAATACATATACTGTAGTTCTGGTTGGTACGGGATACTATTAATATTGAGAATTACTGGTATTAATACTATACTGTAGTTTGGTTGGTACAGGGATACTATAAATATTGAGAATTACTGTTATTAATACTATACTGTAGTTGTGTTGGTACAGGGATTACTATAAATATTGAGAATTACCTGGTATTAATACATATACTGTAGTTCTGGTTGGTACAGGGATACTATATAATTTAGAATTACTGGTATTAATACATATACTGTAGTTCTGGTTGGTACAGGATAACTATTAATATTGAGAATTACTGGTATTAATACATATACTGTAGTTGTGGTTGTACGGGATACTATAATAATATTAGAATTACTGTATTAATACATATACTGTAGTTCTGGTTGATACAGGGATACTATATAATATGAGAATTACTGGATAATACATATCTGTATTCTGGTTGGTACAGGATACTATATAATATTGAGAATTTTATTAATACTACATACTGTAGTTCTGGTTGGTACGGGATACTATATAATTTGAGAATTACTGGTATTAATACATATACTGTAGTTCTGGTTGGTACGGGGAACTATATATATTGAGAATTACTGGTATAATTACATATACTGTAGTTCTTGTGGTACGGGGATACTAAAACTAAAATACATATTGAGAATTACTGGTATTAATACCTACAGTATGTTCTGGTTGGTACTAGAGATGTCCGAACTCGAAAAAAATCTCCGGTCCGCGCGGGATCCGCGGATTTTAGAAAAAATCCGAAAAATTCGAAAACCGCGAGCGGACCCGTTAAAACGTATTAAAATGAAAGTTCGGCAAAATCCGCATTAAAAGTGGTCTAAATAGCCTTGGTAACATACACTTAACCACTCAGGGACCTGGGTAATGGCATTAGAAGCACGTGTATAATGCCAACAATACCTAAAAGTACAGTCCGCTAGCGTGACTTTAAAAAAACGGTATTTTTCGAAAATAGCGAGGATTCCGTAAACGAGGATTTCCGTAAAAAAACGAGGCTTTCCGTAACTATGAATAGCGCCATTGGCTAATTTGAATCATTTGGCTTGCTTCGTCTGAAAAATTTACACGAATTACTCGGTTTACGAGTATTCTCGAATTACGGAAATACTCGTAATTACGTTTCCTCGTAATTACCGAATCCTCGTAATTACGAGGATCATCGGTTTTTCCGGATCCCGAAAGTATGTAGATCCATCGTATTACGGGATACTCGTATTTCGAAAATTTACGTAAAAAAAAAAAAAAATCCGCAGTTCGGAATCGGTAGTCCGGAAAGTCCGGAATATCCGCCGTTGCGGACGGGAGAAAATCTGCGGCGGATACGGGTTCGGGTCCGCGAACCGGCCTCACTAGTTGGTACAGGGATACTATAATATTGAGAATTACTGGTATTAATACATATACTGTAGTTTCTGTGTGGTACAGGGGATACTTATAATATTGAGAATTACTGGTATTAATACATATACTGTAGTTCTGGTTGGTACAGGGATCTAATAATATTGAGAATTACTGGTATCAATACATATACTGTAGTTCTGGTTGGTACAGGGATACTATAATAATATGAGAGATTACTGGTATTAATACATATACTGTAGTTCTGGTTGGTACAGGGATACTATATATATTGAGAATTACTGGTATTAATACATATACTGTAGTTCTGGTTGGTACGGTACTATATAATATTGAGAATTACTGGTATATACATATACTGTAGTTCTGGTGTAGGGGATACTATATATTGAAATTACTGGTATTAATACATATACTGTAGTTCTGGTTGGTACAGGGATACTATATAATATGGAGAATGAATGATTATTAATACATAATACTTGTAGTTCTGGTTGGTACAGGGATACTATATAATATTGAAATTACTGGTATTAATCATATACTATAGTTCTGTTGGTACGGAATCTATATATATTGAGAATTACTGGTATTAATACATATACTGTAGTTCTGGTTGGTACGGGATACTTATAATATTGAGATTACTGGTATTAATACATATACTGGATGTCTGGTTGTATAGGGATACTATAATATTAAGAATTACTGGTATTAATACATATACTGTAGTTCTGGTTGGTACAGGGATACTAAAAATATTGAGAATTACTGGTATTAATACTATAACTGTAGTTCTGGTTGGTAAGGGGATACTATTATATTGGAAGAATTACTGGTATTAATACATATACTGTAGTTCTGGTTGGTACGGGATACATATAATATTGAGATGAATGTGATAATACATATACTGTAGTTCTTGGTTGGTACAGGGATACTATATAATATTGAGAATGATGGTATTAATACATATACTGTAGTTCTGGTTGGTCGGGATAATATATATAATATTGAGAATTACTGGTATTATACATATACTGTAGTTCTGGTTGGTACAGGGATACTATATAATATTGAGAATATGGTATAATACATACTGTAGTTCTGGTTGGTAAGGGATACTATATAATATTGAGAATTACTGGTATTAATCATATACTGTAGTTCTGTTGGTACGGGGATACTATATAATATTGAGGAATTACTGGTATTAATACATATACTGTAGTTCTGGTTTGTACAGGGATACTATATAATATTGAGAATTACTGGTATTATATAATATTGAGAATTACTGGTATTAATACATATACTGTAGTTCTGGTTGGTACAGGGATACTATATAATATTGAGAATTACTGGTATTAATACATATACTGTAGTTCTGGTTGGTATAGGGATACTACGGTTCCCTTTACTACAGTAGAGGAAGCTGATAACATTAGAACCATGTAGTGCACATTAACTATCCTATGTGTATATATATATATATATATATGGAAGATATGGAACAATCACTCCTGTGTATATAATAATATATATAATGAAATGTTAATGTCAGCTACCACCTCAGGATTTCATAATTCATGCTCAATAAACTCCATACAATGGGGTAGGTAAGACAGTAAGTTCTGTATATAAACCCAGTCTCAGCAATCACACTCAGGCAGCTGCAGGGTTAATGTTGATACAGTTGAGAATTACTGGTATAATACATAACTGTAGTTCTGGTTGGTTACAGGGATACTATATAATTGAGATTACTGGTATTATAAAATACGTAGTTCGGTTGGTAGAAGGATACTATTAATATTGAGAATAATGGTATTAATACATATAATGTAGTTCTGGTTGGTACGGGATACTATATAATATTGAGAATTATGGTATTAATACATATACTGTAGTTCTGGTTGGTACGGGGATACTATATAAATATGAGAATTACTGGTATTAATACATATACTGTAGTTCTGGTTGGACGGGGATACTATATAATATTTGAGAATTACTGGTATTAATACATATACTGTAGTTCTGGTTGGTACAGGGATACTATATAATATTGAGAATTACTGGTATTAATCATATACTGTAGTTC
Source organism: Hymenochirus boettgeri (assembly GCA_019447015.1). Classification (NCBI taxonomy): domain Eukaryota; kingdom Metazoa; phylum Chordata; class Amphibia; order Anura; family Pipidae; genus Hymenochirus; species Hymenochirus boettgeri. The sequence continues at coordinate 51,071 of JAACNH010001501.1, read as the reverse complement.
TGGTGGTACAGGGATACTATATAATATTGAGAATTAATGGTATTAATACAATACTGTAGTTCTGGTTGGTACAGGATACTATAAAATATAGAATTACTGGTATCAAACATATACTGTATTTCGGTTGGTACAGGGATCACTATAAATATTGAGAATACTGATAATACATATACTGAGTTCTGGTTGGTACAGGGATACTATATAATATTGAGAATTACTGGTATTAATACATATACTGTAGTTCTGGTTGGTACAGGGATACTATATAATATTGAGAATTACTGGTATCAATACATATCTGTAGTTTGGTTGGTATGGGGATACTATATAATTTGAGAATTACTGGTATTAATACATATACTGTAGTTCTGGTTGGTACAGGGATACTATATAATATTGAGAATTACTGTATTAATAACATATACTGTAGTTCTGGTTGGTACAAGGATACTATATATATTGAGAAATTAATGGTATTAATATCTATACTGTAGTTTCTGGTTGGTACGGGATTACTATAAATATGGAGAATTACTGGTATTAATACATATACTGTAGTTCTGGTTGGTACGGGGATACTATATAATTATGGAGATTACTGGTATTAATCATATACTGTAGTTCTTGTTGGTACGGGGATACTATAATATTGAGAATTACTGGTATTAATACATATACTGTAGTTCTGGGTGGTACAGGATACTATATAATATTGAGAATTACTGGTATTAATACATATACTGTAGTTCTGGTTGGTACAGGGATACATATAATATTGAGAATTACTGGTATTAATACATATACTGTAGTTCTGGTTGGTACAGGGATACTATAAAATATTGAGAACTGGTATCAAATACATAACGTAGTCTGGTTGGAACAGGGATACTATTAAATTGAGAAGTACTGGTATTAATACATATACTTTAGTTCTGGTTGGTACAGGGATACTATATAATTGAGAATTACTGGTATTAATACATATACTGTAGTTCTGGTTGGTATGGGATACTATATAATTTGAGAATACTGGGATTAATACATATACTGTAGTTCTGGTTGGTACAGGGATACATATAATATTGAGAATGAATGATATTAATACATATACTGTGTCTGGTTGGTACAGGGATACTATATAATATGAGAATGAATGATATTATAATACATATACTGTAGTTCTGGTGGTTGGTACAGGGATACTATATAATATGAGAATTACTGGTATTAATGCATATACTATAGTTCTGATTGGTACGGGGAACTATTATCATATTGAGAATTACTGGTATTAATACATATACTGTAGTTCTGGTTGGTAGGGGATACTATAATATTGAGAATTACTGGTATTAATACATTACGGAGTTGGTTGGTATAGGGATACTATATAATAGTAGAATTGTTACTGTTATTAAACATATACTGAGTTCGGTTGGTCAGGGATACTATAAAATATTGAGAATTCTGGTATTAATACATATACTGTAGTTCTGGTTGGTAAGGGATACTATATAATATTGAGAATTACTGGTATTAATACATATACTGTAGTTCTGGTTGGTACGGGATACCATATAATTGAGAATGAATGGTATTAATACATATACTGTAGTTCTGGTTGGTACAGGGATACTATATATATTGAGAATGGATGGTATTAATACATATACTGTAGTTCGGGTTGGTACGGGATACTATATAATATGAGGAATTACTGGTATTAATACATATACTGTAGTTCTGGTTGGTACAGGGATACTATTAATATTGAGAATGAATGGTATATCAATACATAACTGTAGTTCTGGTTGGTACAGGGTACTATATAATATTGAGAATTACTGGTATTATGCATTATACTATAGTTCTGATTGGTACGGGGATACTATATAATATGTGAGATATACGGTATTAATACATATACTGTAGTTCTGGGTTGGTACAGGGATACTATATAATATTGAGAATTACTGGTATTAATACATATACTGTAGTTCTGGTTGGTATAGGGATACTATATATATTGAGAATTACTGGTATTAATACATATACGTGAGTTTGGTTGGTATCAGGGAAGACTATATAATATTGAGAATTACTGGTATTAATACATATACTGTAGTTCTGGTTGGTATAGGGATACTATATAATATTGAGAATACTGGGATTAATACATATACTGTAGTTCTGGTTGGTATAGGGATACATATAATATTGGAATTACTGGTATTATACATATGCTGTTGTAGTTCTGGTTGGTACAGGGATACTATATAATATTGAGAATTACTGGTATTAATACATATACTGTAGTTCTGGTTGGTACAGGGATACTATATAATATTGAGAATTACTGGTATTAATACATACAGTATACTGTAGTTTGGATTCAGGAAGGATTTTTTTCTCCCCTTTTCAGCTGGGTCTTCATCTGTATTAACTGTTTGGCAGGGTTAAAGTTGAGGATATTACGGTTGGGTTGGATGAATGGATGTCTTTATTTAATCTCAATCACTAGGTAACTATGTTTTTATTTAAAAATATTAAAGGGTATCCCCCCTCCTAATAAAAATGTTTATATGTTATTCAGGGATCCCCAAAACCTAAATGTTACATTTGGCTTAAAACTTTAAACAATGTTACCAGAGCTTCCACTTGTTTGACCCTCCTCAACAGTCCTAGTAAGTAATCTGATCCCCCTCTGGAAAAGAATTCTCCCCCCTAATTTATAACATGCCAGTAGTTTTCTATTAATGATATTTCTGTTCTGACTACTTTACAGCTTCACCATTATCTAAACAAACAAATGTACAGGGGGAATATCAAATATTTTGATAAAAATGGAGGATTTCTTACTAATTATAATGTCAAACTTTTGATTAAAAATGACTGGAAAACGTATCCCAGCATAATTGGATCAATCAATCCCTGGGCTGCGCCAGATCAGCAGATAAATATCAGCTTTGACTCTAGGGAATTGAATAAATTTAACATGACGGTAAGAAGAAGATTCACTGGCACCTAAACAATTGACTCATTATAGGTATTACTTATATTAAAGGGGAATAACATTTCTATAAACACACTTATGCAGAACACATTATGTAAAGTCTATTTCTAAAGCAAAATTCATCAGGGTTATTCAATAAAAGTTCTTATCATTTAAAATGGTGCTAATTTTGCCCCAACCAATCAGATCTTATTTAACATTTAAAAGCTAACATCTGATTGGTTGGGGCAAAATTAGCCCCATTTTAAATGATAAGAACTTTTATTGAATAACCCTGATTGTGCGCTTGCTCCTAATTGATTTAACATTATAAATACTTCCTTTTTGCTGGGTCACAAACGATAAAGAACAAATTAAAATACCAGGTAATATTTCCATTAGGAACATATTAAGCTGTAAAAGGTTGTAACAGGTTCCTTGAGAGATAGTGGCAATACAAATGCAACCTTGGCAGTGATCCTTATTCATATATAGAAAACCAGCTCCACACCACACACAGGATTTTGACTTCAATGTTCTTTATTCAATTAGCACATGTGAAACATAAGTTTCGGGGTTTGCACACCACTTCTTCAGGCACATAAATGGCTATCACATGTCACCAATATCCCCAAAGTTATATACCCTCCCTCATAGGATCTGACATCATATGTCCAACCCATCTCTTTAAAACACCTACCCATTTTTATTAACCCTTCACGGTTACATTTTTTTTTATTTTTATAGATTCTATTTCTTACATAATCCCCAAAGATCGATTAATGTGTACCTCAGGAAAAATGGCATAGTCTAGACACACTACATATGCCCTACAAAAAAATGATACGAATCATAGTCCCTATTGAGACCTTCCAGATATACACTGAACCCGCCATACCCCCTTCCTTTTCAACTTTTCAAGAGAAATCCCCGGTCTCCTCCCCACCCCCCAATCTCCCCCCCACCCCCCACCCCGATCTAATGGTTGGATCGCCTCCATCATCCTGAATCTCAGATCATTATCCGTATGCCCTGCCTCTACATAATGCTTAGGGACAGGTAGTTTCACTTCTCTCTTGCGGATACTCGAGTGGTGTTGTGATATACGCGCTTTCACTGATCTTTGGTGATTATGTAAGAAATAGAATCTATAAAAATTTAAAAAAATTTAACTGTGAAGGGTTAATAAAAATGGGTAGGTGTTTTGAGGAGATGGGTTGGACATATGATGTCAGATCCTGTGTGGGAGGGTATATAACTTTGGGGATATTGGTGACATGTGATAGCCGTTTATGTACCTGAGTAAGGGGTGTGCTAACCCTGAAACGTTAAACTGGTAGACCTTCGTGATGTTTTTTTTTTTTGCCTTCCTCAACATCAACAGCTAGGCAGGGGTCATGGTTTCAATCTCAATGGAGTCTATGATCACTAGGCCTCAGCCTTCTAATTAAAGGTGGTGTCTGTAGATAAAATAAATACATGGACCACTCATCCAAACAAAATGCTACACAGCAATTAATAGCATGGTGAAAATTACCACCTAAAATATAATATTATAATCCAGTGCTCATTAAAGCAAATACTGTGCACTATTTATTCCAATAACCTTGACATTATACACAGAATGTTTTACATGATTATTGTCTGTACCCCAACACATAACCCACACCAATGTGCTTTAAAAGAACAAGTGACCGAGAGGGTTTCAGTGATATGTGTTAAAGATGACCAAAGGCTTAAACAAGCAGTTTGATACATTTATGCTGTGGGAGGATCGATGTCTTAACTCCAACCCCTTATATAAGTTATATAATATAACTGTGAGAGTCCACAAATAGTAGAACAACCTGTATTTATACTCACTCTCCTTAAGAGTAAATGCAGCTGCCTTAAATAAGACATATAAGGGACTTGCATGGCATTCAGGATTTATACTTCACATGTCTGTAGTCACTCATAACCTCTATCTTTAAACCTTTGTTCCATTTCTCCAGCTTATGTCACAAAATCTGACTCTTTAGAACAATTTATTTTTAGTCTTATATATTTTCCATATGTTGCATTTATTAACTGGGGGGTGATGGATGTCACTTCCCCACTGCCCTTAGGGCACAAATCACTGCTGTTTTCTTACTAAAGGTTTTGTTTATCAGTTTATCTTTATCTGTAATCAAAGTTATATACAGGAAATTGACTTCAGTATAACTCCATTCCATAGTCATTCAAATATTATAAAGATTCTCATTTAACCTGGCAACAAATCTTTGCATGTTGATGCCAGTGCCCTTCCATACAAACACGATATCATCCACATATCTGAGCATCCAAGTGTGTAAGTATTTTTGTGGTCTAGAGGAGCTGAACATGATACAAATGCAGAAAAGGTGGATACAATTTTACAATTCAAGTTAAAAAATAATGTGTTTAATATCTAATATTACAGGCAAGAAAGGGGGTCCGCAATGGGGGTGACATGTGCCCCCACATATACTTTAAATGGATCTGTAGAAAACAGCTTGCCTTAATAGGTAAAATGAGGATATACAATTTTCTTGTTTTTGTGTGAAGATGTTAGGAATATACCATGCTGACAAATAAATGTCATGTTTTATATATGTCTTTATTGTATGATACTAACAAATGTATAGTGAATACAATGGTTATTCTGCTCCTTCACTTTAAGAGGGGCTTTCCTTTTCAAAGGTGGCCATCAAAAGGAATGTGGAACAGGAAGCAAAATCAGCTCTGAGGAAGTGCAATGAGCATGCACAATACACAGAAGGTATGTCCAGCATGTCTGTTTGGAGGCCTCTGTATCAGAATCCAGGTACATGAGGGGACGTATGACGGAGATGTCAAGTGCTATTAAAAGTGGAATGGTGCAGTGACTTCAGATAGATGAAGACATTAAGTGTAAGTATGGTATATGTAATATGTGTGGCGGCTGCATTTACTCTTATGGAGTATACTGTACTCTGATCATGAGATGTGGGGGTGGGGGTCATTAGCACAGACCTGGGTGTAAACTTAATAGATGCTGGTACATTATGCCTGTGAAGTGTTGGTATTGGTATCTTGGCCAATTTATGAACTTTGGGAATGGCATAAATATATGGTAATTCTACTAATAGAGGACCCGTACAGTTACATTATATTGCCAAGTAAGGGTTTGGAGTTAACACATCGATCCTTCCACAGCATAAAAGTATTGAACTGCTTATTTAACCCTCTGGTCATCAACGTTTACTGGAAACCTTCATGTTTTTTTTTTAAAACAAATTGGTGTGGGTTATGTATGGGTATTGTTTCAGACAATGAGCATGGAAAACATATTGATTATAATGTCAAGGTTGTTGGAATCAATAGCGTATTTGCTTTACTCAGCACTGGATTCTAATATTGTATTACAGGTGGTATGTTTCACCATGCTATTGGTTGCTGTGTGCCATTGGTAAATATAATTTTTTTTTAAAAGTCCAAGGGGTCATGGTTTGGCTGTTATAGTCTTCAAATACATAGTTAAAGGGCATGTCCACCACCAGAATAAAACACCATAATTCCTCACTCCCCAAATAGTTCAATATATTTATTTACCTCCCCACAAGCCCAGGAAACTTACCTCTCCCTGAAGATCCTCCCTGATGGGCACCTGAAAGCAGAATCAGTCATTGGCAGTGAAGTCCCTCTCACATCCAAGACTGACATCTGCATTCCAGAAGAAAGCTGGCACTTTACACAGATGATGGCTTTTTGCTACGGGGAGGTGAATAACTTAGGTGTTTAGTGGTGGGGGTCAGGAAAGTAAGCAGGAAAGTAAGTATGGAATTTTATTCTGGGGTGGACATGATCCACCAGATATACTTAACTTAATTCCAGCATTCTAATCCTTATAGACTGTGCTTTGTAGACTGGGAACCCTTAGAGAGCCACAGGTTGGCAGGGTATACTGGGAGCTCTCAGAGAGCCATAGGTCTGCAGGGTACACAAGGAACACTCAGAGATCCGCAGGTGTGCAGGTTAAACTGTGAGTATTTAGAGAGCCAGGGTACACTGTGAGCCCTCAGGGAGACTTAGCTGTAGCAAACAATGCCAGGTAGCAACGGCTAGAGCTAGCAAGATATTGTCTTGTATAAAAAGGGGAATAGATTCAAGGGAGAAAAATATTATTCTCCCTCTTTACAAGGCACTGGTAAGGCCTCATTTGGAATATGCGGTGCAGTTTTGGAATCCCATATACAAAAGGGACATCTTGGAAATTGAGGAAGTTCAGAGAAGGGCAACTAAATTAATAAGGGGAATGGAGGGGCTTGAATATGCAGGCAGATTAGACAAGTTAGGGCTGTTTACATTGGAGAAGCGGCGGTTGCGTGGGGACATGATAACCTTCTACAAATATATTAATGGCCCATACAATGAGCTCTCTGGTGCATTGTTCACTAATAGGTCATATCAGAGGACACGTGGACATCCTTTAAGGTTGGAAGAAAAGAAGTTTCATCTTCAAGTTAGGAGAGGTTTCTTTACAGTGAGAACGGTGAAACTGTGGAACTGTCTTCCAGCAGATGTGGTAATGGCAAGTTCATTGAATAACTTTAAAAAAGGCCTGGATAAGTTTCTAAAACTAAAAAATATTGAGAATTACTGGTATTAATGCATATAGATCTGGTTGATCCAGGGATACTTTCCGATTGCCGTTTGGAGTCAGGAAGGAATTTTTTCCCCCTTTTTAGCTGGTTTTTTTTGCCTTCCTCTGGATCAACTGTTAGGTAGGGTTAACAAAAAAAACAAAAAAAGTGAATAGGTTGGACTTGATGGACGTACGTCTTTATTCAACCTTAATTACTATGTTACTATGTTACTATGTCTGACCTAAGTTCAGAACTCACATAGTGATTGGCCAATGTCTTCCCCCTCTATATGAGATTAAAGGTGTGACAGAAAATTCTCTAACAGGGAAAGCTTTCCCTAAGTATATTCCAATGTTGACAAAGTCAATTATTGATTACAGGACTTTGTAATGAATATTGTGTGACAAATGGGATCTGAGCATCTCTCAACCTGGGGTGTCCATATCTTACCTTTTTTGACCTATTGAGAGCTTGATCAAGGACTTTAGATGGGTAACCCCTTTCTCTAAATTTTCTATACACCAAAACATAATACATGTACTCCTTGCCTTCACACAACAGTTTCTCACAGGCAGAAATCCCCTCAACATGGGATATAGAGGTATACAAGCAATCCACATCTAATGTAGCCAACAAAATAGGCTCATCTGAAGCAACCTTCACATTTGTCAACTTGTTGAGAAAATGCTGCACATCATAAATATATATCACATCTCCCCTGTACCAAGGGTGAAACAACCCTGTCCAGCAAGACGGCCATACCTGCCAAAGGTGGTATAAATTGCTGGAGTAACAGGGTTAGACACCATCAAAATGTCTTTCAAAGATAAATGAATCACACCCGTAGTTACATAATCAGACAAGTATTTATCAACCATTCTGGGGATATCCCAAATAGGGGCCTCCTTAATTTTAACATAAACTATTATAACCAATATAATAATCAGTATCTAATACCACAATCGTCCCGCCTTTATCCAACGGTTTGATGTCAGAATATGACTTTAAGTTTGGCACTTTTAAGTGCCAAAAACACATTACCGTTCAAATTGGACCCAATTCAAATTACTTCACATGACCAATTTGGCCATATCCCTTTTAACCCTCCCCACATGTTTCCACTGCGGGATATGTGGAGGAGGTACAAATTTAGATTTTTTTTTGTAAGATTAAAGTCCTGAGATTTTAACCCACAGTCCCCAATGTCAACTTCACAGGTTTGGAAGCGAAATGGGCCTTAAAGTCCAAAAATTACTTTAGGTAAATTGACAGGAATTCCTTTCCTGAGTATTTTTGCAGTTTACTCTCATTGTTTTATTTACATAATTGTGAAGATATTTACATTTATATGTGTGATATGGTAGCAGCATCACCAGATCCCCTGCACTTCCTGCTCTGAAACAATGTGACAATCCCTCTTCCCTGTGTCTCCTCCTCCTCCATTAAAAAAAAGACAAAAATGTACATATCTTACACACTTCCTGCTGTGTGCTCTGCTGTGAACCTTCCCCTCCTCCTTCAATCACTGTAACTCGATCTCTTCCTGGTTTCTTCTGCTTTCTCCTGCACTGAGGGAGACCAAAGTTCTCCTTTAAGCCAAAGACATTAAAAAAATATATATATAAGTCTATGTCCAATTGAAGAGGATCCAATTTAGTACACGGACAAAAGTCCCTTTTTCAATAATTGGTTCTCTTCCATATTTAAGAGCCATTTGGATATGTTAATTTCTGCTATATCTTCTATATTTGTTGATTCAACCTTGCTCATGTCATCCTCTGTGGTTTGGCATTCCTGCTCCCTCCGATTTTTCCGTCCCCCTCTGCGAGCCTTGAATCTTCTCCTTGGGATGAAAAATCAGAGCGTTCATTAGACCTGATGCCTCTCATTCCCCCGGTATTTTCTAGGGACCGGCCCATGGTCTAACAACTTTATTAAAGGCAGCATGGGGCTGTGACCAGTTATGTGCCACCCCCTCTTTTCATAATCAATAAGATACCTGATAAACGTTTTCTTTTTAACCTCCTTCCCAACCTTGCGATATTACTCTAATTTGGTATCTAAGTCAGATTTGAGTGTATCACAGTCCACTGCAGGTAAAGCTCTGGACAACTACAAATCAATCTGGGACAATTTTCTATATTCAGTCACAATATCCCATGAACATTTATTAAGAATTTGTTCGTACTTTTGTTTGAACTCCTCATTGTCCATGAACAAGGTAAGTTTTAAATGGATGCAAAGCCTCCTGGGGATCCTTTGTTGGGCAAAGTATTCTGCCAGATTCAACGCGTGTAGCTCCAAATCAATATGTCGTCTGGGCACTGATGTTTCATTAAAGTTAAAGGATTTTACTTGTTTGGAGTTCCAGTTTAACCAGTGTACATGCTCTGTTCCTTTTTGGATCCTGTATACATACGTAAACCCTTGGCGACGGGCTTGGGGCTGATTGCACCTGAGCCATGATTTAAGAGCGGTGAGTGGATCGGGATTACATTTGGTGCATAACCTAAAGTATATTGATTCTGGTGAGGTGGATTACACGAAGGATCTGGGGCATAGACACCCGGACCACCTTGGAGATCCCATGAGTTGCTTAATGCTACAGTGAATTCTTTGTCCCCCCCTCCTATATCAGCCTTGGCACTTGTTTGTTATACTATACTATATTACATTGCATGACCTATACTGTTGCATTTGAGATTTGATATTTACCTTCTTGCCCCAGTGTTTGATTGAATTTCCACTTAATCGTATTTATACTCCTTGCATACGAGCTATACAATCTTGGTTTGTGATTTCCTGTTGATGTTTTGGGAATGACACATCCCCTTTATCATATTTTTAGGACTCTTATCTAGGTTATTATATTACAGTGTAGACAGTACATTATAACACTGAGCTCCGGTGATCTTTATGTCTTGCCTTGGGATCTTCTGTGGTCTATTTCTATTTTGTGTGTATATATTGCATGGTCTGTGCCTTTAAAAATGCCTTTAACAATGTGTACTATGTCGCCTTTATGAATATGTAAATAGGGGCGGGCTATCTAGGAATGGTTTAAAACATATAATAAGTGTTATGTCATCCATTATGTTTTTCATTATGATATGGCCATGACACTGGGATTGATAAAGGGGATGTGGCCAACCATTTTCCCATGATATGTCTCCAAGCGTTGCCAAGATCCACGGGGAGTGGTGTCCCTGCTTTTACCATAGAGGACTGTGTAAATGTACAAGTCTCTGTCAGGTGTAAGAAGAGGCTGTCGTATGTTCCAGCAATGTCCCTTTCTGGAGAAGAACTAAATAGCCATGAAGTGAGAGACCAGGAGACATGTGATCATTTGGAAATCACTGTCGATAGAATCTTACAGGTTTCTTACTTTATTTAATTGTCTGAGGAAGGTGCCAATATTGCACCGAAACGTCACTATAATAAATAGTTTATGGTTAAGACTGGTGTGCCCAGCATTATTGAACTTTCTTATTTGACTGTTGGCTACAGCACTGGTTGCACCCAGCACCTATCCAGTATTTGACTTGTGGTAAAGGTGTGCATGATCTTGTTCTCTATCTTTTACTCCTGTTTTCAGCCCTTCACAGAGCACCTGTGCATGTGTACGGCCTGTCCATACCGCTACACCTCAATTAAATAGGGGATATTTATAAACCTGTGGTATTTTCAGGGGTCTCCCTAGAGTTTTTGTGGGGATTTTACTCCAGCACCACTTTAAGACCAGCCATTAGCTGGTCTTAAATTGTGGAGTTAAAGTGGTGCAAACCCTTTATTAAATACATTGCACCGGTTGTGAAACTGGTGCAGTCAGTGCAAATATGGAGTTAAACTTGCACTAACCTATTCAGTATTAGTTAGCACAAGTTTAACCCCTATTTTTAGCACAGCACATGTGGGTAAATCAGGCCGAAAGACTTCTCAGCTCCATGACATCCCCTAAAAAAGAAAATCTGCTCAGATATAAACTGTTTATTATTTATGTATTTGAGAATGCGGAACTTGTCTTACCATGATTGTGCCTAGAATTCAGTATTTGCCCTCCGAATCAGCTCCAGTGGAGAAGACAACTTTGAAAATGAGACTATAGCTGTTGACTGTAGCAGGTAGAGACATTATTCTACTCAGTTTCTTAAAATGTGGACACATTGAAAAAGAAAGTCAAGTATTGGATGTACAAGTGTGTGCATGCGTGTGTTTGGGAAATGGGAATGCAAAATGTACTTGTGAAAGGGATCCAGCTTATATTAGACACATCAGCTCCTGACTTGGTTGGAGAGTGCAGATTTTCCTTGGGAAAGACACAGCAGTTGGAGACTTTGGACTGCTCAGCTCTATTAAAATAAATAAAGCTCTGTCACACAGTGGATGTGTGGTATGTATGTATTTGAGAAATTAGACATGATCTTACCGTGCGAAGGGAATCCATCGATCCAATACACTACAAGAAAATATATATCAAATACTAACAAAACTCCACTTAAAATAACCAGTACAATGGATAGAAGATAGAAATACTGTACATATCATCTATACCGGTAATATATGTATTAAAGGGGTGGCTTTTAGTTTTTGACATATACAGTATTACTGGGATATTACCCTAATATTGATACAATAGCTGTAGTGTAAGAAATTGGGATTGTTGAATGCTGGGTCTTTTATTTAGTGTGGATAGTATTAATATAAATTATTGAATTTATATTCCGGTATTGAATTGTGTGTTCCCTCATTATGGATATATATATATATGTATACCTGTTGATATACAAGCCTAGGAATCCCTGAAAGATGGTTCCCATGCATCCTTGGTAGATGGTCCCCAGGGATCCATGGAAACTGGCCCCCAGAAGATGGTCTTCAGAAGTTCCAAGGGCCCAGCAGCCCCCACACAAGGTCCGACAGCCCCGACACAAGGGCCCAGCAATCAGACCTAGCAGCCCCCAAAACAGACCCATCTTCCTACCAAACAGACACATGAGCTCAAAATCATGCCCAGCAGCCCCCAGTCAGGCCCAAAAGCTCCCAAACAGATGCAACTGCTCCTATACAGACCCAGCATTCTCTAAAAATAGCCAGCAGCCCCCAAATACACCCAACAGTCCTCAAACAGACCCAGCAGCCCCATTCAGGCCCAGCAGCACTCAGTATCACCCAGTAATTCATAATCAGGCCCAGAAACCCACAGTCAGGCTCAGCTTCCCCAATACAGACCCAGCTGCCCCAATACAGACCCAGCTGCCCCAATACAGACCCAGCAGCCCCAAAACATACCCAACACACCCAAACAGACCCACACCAACCAAGAAGGCCTAACAAACCCAGACACCCCCACCCCAAGTACCTTCCCCCAAGGCTAGACACCCTCCCTAACTCACCTAAAAATGCTCCCAGAAACATTAAACCACACAAACACAACACTTACAAAATGAATCAGTTCACAGCACATTCAGGCTCTGAGAGGCTCAGTAAGCTGAAACAAACTGGGATGACTCAGCACGCTCAACCAGCTCTCCAGCGGACCCTCAAATGCTTGGCTTGTTGTTTATAACTTTCAGGACCCGCCTCCTAGTGTTACCCGCGCACAGAGCGTTCAAGGCAGTGCCAATCACAGACGCGGCTGCCGGTCCGGCCCCCTGCTTGCAGTTCCATGGAGAGAGGGAAGGTAAGTAACGATCAAGGGATTTTCTGTAAAATACATTATAGCAGTTGGGGCTGGGGGAACTAGCCCTACAACATATACAAAGTTAGAAAATGGGGTAGACATGCCCTTTAAAGGGCATCTATAGTTGGAAAATGAACTTTTTTCCCTTTCTTTCCATGTGTTCTATAATTCCCCACAACCCCCAGAGTGTCTTCACTTTTTTCAGATTCCCTCTCTCTCCTGAGATACACCAGTTAGAAGAATACGTGATTGCATTCCTCTACTCCTACTTGGACTGTCAATCAAATCCCTGTGACGTGATCCCCCCTCCCTGCTCTGTAATAAACATAGAGATAACAGCATTAGCAGGGGGAGAGAGGTAGCTTTGATGGTAGATATAAGGCTGCACTTGACCCCGCTTCTTAATAGCTTTCACTGATTGATAATGGGTCACAAAGTGAGAGATCGTAAACTGTACTGATCTCCTTCTTCCGTGTCTCCAGGACAGCTTGCTTTCTATTGGCCACTGTGTGTGGGTGTGTTTTTCAGGATGTTGAACTTTTAACTCCTACTGCACATAAAAAGCTTGTCGGTTAGCCGGAGCTGAGACATGGAGGAGGTAACAGAGGGGAGGGAGAAGGGGGGAATGCTGCACATAGATCTGACACCATGGTTAAACAGAGTCAGTGACAGATATAGGATTAAGGCAGCACAGAGTACATGAATTTAACTTTGCAAAGGGGCAATGTGTTTTTTTCACTATAGATGCCCTTTAATATAATGTTTAAACTCTCATTTGAGTTAATAGATGTAACAGTACATTATACAGATTGTCTATCTAGGGACAAAAAGAAAATACAATGTGACTATTTCTAGGAGTTTCTGCCATTAGGTATCTGGTGTTGTTTGGGTTTAGTAGCTTCTTAATATAATGATGTGCATCTAACTGTGAATAATTAATGTTTCTTTAATGTTTGGCTCCTTATTTCCCTTATTTAGGATATTAATAGCAAATCCCTTTTTATTGTGTATTTAGATCCATAAAGGGAGATGTACAGAATATTGTTTCCCTGGCTTCAGGAAGGCGCTAAATCCTAGAGCCCCGTCCTGCTGTTACGATTGTGTCCCGTGTTCAGAGGGAGAGATCTCCAACGTCACTGGTACAGTTCCGAGTGCGACTGATTTGCACAAAACAATATTTCAGTTTCAAATTTAGGCTGTAGATGATATTTTTATATATTATATATATATATATATATATATATATATATATATATATATATATATAAACCTCCCAACCTTTGCAAATTGCCCTCTCCATTCCCTGTAATACCCCCTAACTTCAAGACAGAGGGACTGGCCTCTAAAACCAGGGCTGTGCCACTTAACACACACAAATACACAAACACACACATCATTTCAAAATAAAAGTCCTAAAATGTATACAAAAAAAGCACAACAATATATGTAAAGCACAATGTATGTTTTATGCATTAAAATGAAGTGTGACATTTGTACAGCTATGTAATAAAAGCCATTATAGCTCTCTATCGCCCCCTTCAGGTTATACCATTCTGAATCTTTAACACCAGCTATTTGCTCGATACGTTTGTTGCCCTTGGTACCCTTAGTACATCGGTTAATGCGGTTTTAAGACACACATGTCTGGAGAGACATCTTTCTTTAATTTCCACAAAAACATCCCCCTTACACCACACAGATACACACACCTACTGATACACCCTCACACCAAACCTACCATGTCATACCCAAACCATCAAAAATGTAGTTTTATGGTATAAAAACAAAGGAGCATACCCACTAACACCATACAGACACAGGTACACAAACCTGCTGATGCAACCCAACACCCACCCCACCATTCTGTTTCCATGGCAACCATACCTAAATCATAGTTTACATTGGTATCTGATGGCACACAGATAGCAGGTTGGCCATACACAGTACAATCAGATTGGATTCCTTTACTTAAAGTAAAGGGAGCTGAGACTAACTGACAAATTTTCTGTTGTTTCCGACTAACCGGGAACAGCCCCTACACACTGAAGATAATGGGTAAATCCTGTTGAGGAACCCAATATGGTTTGTGTGTATGGCCATCTTTAGTTTCATGGTCACAAGCACAAACATATCCCCTATTCCCAGGGTGTACCTACACACACCCTCACACACTACCTACCCTTACATTTCCTTGACAACCATACCTAACACAGGTATACACACCTACTGATACACCACAACGCCCACCTCATCATTCCCTTTTCCATGGCAATCATACCTGTTAACCTTAAAAAATGTTTAGGTTTACAGTCACATTACACAAACACGTTACACAAATAGAACGTGACACAAATACACACAAATTTTCAAAATAAAAGCTCTAAAGTTGCAAAATAAAAGCATAATAACAAAAATATATCAGGGTTATTCAATAAAAGTTCTTATCGTTTAAAATGGTGCTAATTTTGCCCCAACCAATCAGATATTGTTTAACATTTGAAAGCTAACATCTGATTGGTTGGGGCAAAATTAGCACCATTTTAAACGATAAGAACTTATATTGAATAACCCTGTGTGTATTTACTCAGAATGAGGTTTGAAATTTAATTTTACAGTCATAAACACAGACACAGGTACACACACCTACTGCTATGCTCATATAACTCACCCAATCATTCTCTTTCTATGGCAACCATACCTATATCACCAGAAAATGTCTTTTTATGGTTATAAACAAAAAAACATAATTAATGATCGCATACTGACACAAGTATACACACATGGACTAATGCACTCGATATTTGGTTTGTATGGCAACCCTAACTAAATCATCCAAAAAGTTATTTCCGTTTCTAGCCATCTTGGTGGCCTAGCATGATCAGATCGCGATCCCATTGTGCTTAAATCTCAGTAGTGTAGCCTATCCCTCCAAGAGTATTGGACTCAATAGTTTCCGATACTTTCAGTGCCAGCACTTTCCCAGAGTATTGACATTAACCCTTCAGTGCCAGCACTTTCCCAGAGTATTGCCATTAACACTTTCAGTGCCAGCATAGTATTACATTTAACTCTTTCAGCTGTCAGCATTGACAAGATATACAGTATGTACCAGCATTGACATGGTATACAGTATGTACCAGCATTGACATGATATACAGTATGTACCAGCATTGACACGATATACAGTATGTACCAGCATTGACACGATATACAGTATGTACCAGAGCATTGACATGATTACAAGTACGTACCACCATTGACAGAATAACAGTGTGTACAGCATTGACATGATATAGGTGTGTACCAGCATTGAAGCATATACAGTATGTACCGAGCATTGACATGATATACAGTATGTACCAGCATGACATGATATACAGTAGTACCAGCATTGACTGATATACAGTGTGTCTACCTGCTTTAAAAAAAAGAAAAAGGACATGTCTCCACCGGTTGAATTGTTCACTCTTTCACCGACTCTAAGTTCTAATTGGAAAGTTGGATGGAAGTAAAAAGAGGCGGGAAGGATCTCATGGCTGCTAGTCCACAGGGTCACTGTTAATAAGTCTGCAGCAGGCTTCTTTTACCTGCCCTTTTAGAACTGTTCCTCAGTACTATCTGGCAACTCATCCTCCCCCCTCCTTCCTTCACCTTCAGTTCATTTGTAACATTGTATCCAAGTTCAGGCTCCGTATAAGATACAATGTTACAAATTACAGCAAGAACAGGAGAGCAGTGTAATCATAACATTCAGTTCATTATGTAACATTGTATCCAGTTCAGGCTCCTATAGATCAATGTTACAAATTACAGCAGAACAAGGAGAGCAGATCTAACACATTCGAGTTCATTTGTAACATTGTATCCAAGTTCAGGCTCCGTACTAGATACAATGTTACAAATTACAGCAGAACAAGGAGAGCAGATCAACACATTCGTTCATTTGTAACATTGTATCCACGTTCAGGCTCCTACTAGATACAATGTTACAGATTACAGCAGAACAAGGAGAGCAGATCTAACCATTCAGTTCATTTGTAACATTGTATCCACTTCAGGCTCCGTACTAGATACAATGTTACAAATTACAGCAGAACAAGGAGGGCAGATCTAACACATTCGTTCATTTGTAACATTGTATCCAGTTCGGAGCTCCGTACTAGATACAATGTTACAAATGATAGAAGAACAAAGAGAGCAGATCTAACACATTCGGTTCATTTGTAACATTGTATCCAAGTTCAGGCTCCGTACTAGATACAATGTTACAAATTACAGCAGAACAAGGAGATGCAGATCTAACACATTCAGTTCATTGTAACATTGTATCCAAGTTCAGGCTCCGTACTAGATAACTGTTACAAATTACAAGCAGAACAAGAAGAAGCAGATCTAACACATTCGTTCATTTGTAACATTGTTTCCACGTTCAGGCTCCGTACTAGATACAATGTTATCAAATGATAGAAGAACAAAGAGAGCAGATCTAACACAGCAAGTAAAAGCTGACAGGGATATGCTAGGGAGAACTATTATTATTTTTCTGCGCAGCCGAACAGGAACAATACTAAAAAGTCAGTTGATTTTACCTTCTTTCTGTTTCTAGCAAAAGATAATCAGGGAGATTCAATAAAAGTTCTTATCGTTAAAAATGGTGCTAGCTTTGCTCCAAACAATCAGATGTTATTTAACATTTAAAAGATAACATCTGATTGGTTGGGGCACAATTAGCCCCATTATTTACAATAAGAACTTTATTGAATCTCCCTGAAGTTCTAAATGTACAGGTTTTCTATGATCAGGTATTCATTATCATCTCTGGTTTACGTTTGTCCGACGTAGGGGATGCGACCACCTGCGGCGCAAGTCTTTCCAGCAGCCCCTCCAGCACCCTGCTCCATACGTTGGGTTTGGAGCTTTGTCTTCGTCGCAATATGAACTTAGTGCATTATGTGCTAGTTTAAGTATAGCTGCAAAAGAGAGCTCAAATTACTGCCGCACTTCTCCACAGTAAAATTAAATATGTTTTCATCGCAGGATTGTTGTCGGTAATTTTTGGGCAGTAATAACGCCTTTATAAAATATGCCCCTCTGTGAATATTTCGTTTTCTGCTTGGGTTTTAGTAATTTCTAGGGCGAGTAGTTGAACAGGGTTGCCAACCTAATTACATTTTTTACGGACAAGGAGGGCAAAATTCCTGGCCACCCAAGATTTTTTTATGAAAGGGGTTAGAGTTAGGCAGAGTTACTAAGTCACTCCCACTGAAGTTGGAAGTTAAAAAAACAAACTTTTTTTGTTAGTGATCAAAATTTTTACCTTTAAGAGTGGCTTTGCCACCAGTAATGGAAGGGTAGGTACAGTTGGATGTATCTGGGTAAGTTTGGGGGTTAAAAAAAGCAACTGTGATGATTAGTCAAAAAAACCAATTTTGAAACTATCGGTTACCCTTTAAATATGGCTGCCATGAAAATGGAAGGGTAGGTGAGTAGGCGTGGTACCTGGATTCAGGTGGAAGTTAAAAAACAAACTTTTTTGATCTTACCCTTTTGAGTATGGCGAAACAGTAAGGAGGGGGTAAGGTCAGTAGGTGAGTACCGCTCCCCAGTGGGGGTAAAAAAAAACAACTTTTGTTATGATCAAAAAAATTCTTTTGACGTTAGTTAGCCTTAAGTAGGACGGCCCACAGTAATGATAAGTAGATCAGTAGGTGTGTGTACCTGGTCTGTTGGTGGGTATGTATTTTTTGGGTTACACCATAAAATATCTTTACTGAGGATGAAATCTAATTCGTTTTTTGAATTTAGTTACCCTTTAAGTATGGCTGACACAGAATAAATACTAAGTAGATCAGTAGGTGTGTGTACTGGGTTCTGGTTGAGAGGTGGTATGTCTTTTTGTTTTTACACCATAAAACAACTTTTAATGAGAAATATATCAAAATAGTTTTGTTTTTACTTTATTGTACCCTTTAAGTATGGCTGCCACAGGAATGGAGGGTAGGTCAGTAGGTGTGTGACCCCATATGAGGTTGGGGTATGTCTTTTTGTTTTACAACAATAAACTATCTTTTATTGAGGAAAAAATCTAAATTAGTTTTTTTTGACTTTAGTTACACTCAAGCAGGAGTCGAGTTCGGTAGCCCTCAAAAAATATAAGTTTGAAAAGTTCGAAAACAGCTTGATCGTGAGGAAGGACTTTATAGTTTTGGTGATTTCTACGTGTCCTGCAGGCCATTTCCCAGGTCCCTGTGTCATTTACACTAACATATGAATTTGAATTTTCAGGGTGTTTCTACCATTGACTTCAATCTAAGTTAGTTTAAGAATTTTTTACTTTTTCAAAATTTAGACGAAACTGACTCCACGTTTCATTCGGTTTTCGAGGTTTGTTTTCGAATATCTATAGTGAACTATGGATTTTGATCATGTCCTGCAGTTGCCCGAAGCTTAAGAGAGAAAATTACTCATGTGAATTTTAACATTACAAACTGTGGTACCTTAAAGGACCTAACGAAGTGATTACGATGATTGCTTTTGTAATTTGATTTTTTAATGTTTATATGTTAGCCTTTAATATGTTATTAAATTGGCTAGAAAAGCCAAATTACTGTTCTTCTATGTCTTCTTCTTTTTCTTCTTTTTCTTTTCCGTTTATCTTCCTCTTTTTTGGACCGTTTCTCCCCCAGTTTTTGAGCTAGAGACATGAAAATTCTTTACAGGCGGGAGGGGCATATAGGAGAAGTGTGCTATCTTCTAGCTAAGGAATCCCGAAAGCGTTATATGGATTTATCAGCGAAATTTTCCATTAGACTTAATGGTAAACAATCCTCAAATGTGATATTCAAAACAGTTTTTTTTCATGGTCAGAAATACAAATGTGATCCCCCAAACCCCCCACACAGACAAGGTACAACCACTACTGAACTACCTTTCCATTCCCATGAAAAGACATACTTAAAGGGAATAAAGTAAAAAAAAACTAATTTAGATTTATCCTCAATAAAGATAGTTTTATGGTTATAAACACAAAAAAGACATTACCCTCAACACAGGACCCAGTAACACACCTTACTGATATACTACCATTACTGTGCAGCCAATGATTAAAGGGTAACTAAAGTCTCCAAACAAATTAGATTTTATCTCAAGAAAAGATAGTTTATGGTTGTAAACACAAAAAAAGACAACACCCTCAACCAGACCATGTACACAACATAACGGGATCTACCCCTCCATTCTGGTTTTGCAGCCATATTTAAAAGTAACTAAAGTAAAAAAAAAACTAATTTTGACAATCATCAAAAAAAAGTTTTTTTTTTAACTATCAACCCGACACAGATAAACACAAACTACTGATCTACTTATGCCATTTACTAGGGCAGGCATAAAGTTAAAGGGGTCACTAAAGAAAAAAAAAACTTCATTTTGACTAATCATCAAAAAGTTAGTATTTATCCCCCAACATGCTTGAATACACACCACCAATTGACCCGTGCCTGTAATGCCTGTACACATTTTAAAGTGTAAGTAAAAAAAAACAACAATGTCCTCTTCATTGACATTATTGAGTTTAAAATCTTGCAGCACAAACACACAAATGCTTCCAAAATTGCAGTCTTTCACGCCAATTCAAAGTTATACTTAAACCTTTCCTTTATAGTTTCTAGTTGTCTTTCCTCCTGGTTATTTACGTAATACTAGAGGTATAAACCAAGGTACATATTTACCTGAAAATAAGTTATAACTGACTAGAGTATAAACCGAGGGTTAGAAATTATCACCACTACTGCAAAACCTTGTAATTAGTTAAGATCAATTGTGATATGGGAATGCTGAGAACACAACCCATGATTAGAAAGGTAAATTCTCAGCAAACACATTAAAGCAACTATACTCTAAAATTTTACTTTTGAAAAATGGAAAGTTACCTAGGGCAAGGGAAGGTAGGATTGAGAATTAATACCTCACAATTTTTTAATTCAAATTTTGTTTGAAGGAGTTACAGCACTTACAGTTTCATTTGCCAGGTTAGTCCTGGACTAATCTGTATTAAAGATTGTGCTGAAGCCAGGAGGAAGGGGGGACTGTCAGACTCATTTTTCTTTGGGATGGTGCCTTCTCCTCACAGAAACATATGGGAGGTAGGATAAAAATTACCAGTCCTATACCCTGTCCCAATTATTTTCATTTTTTAAACGTATTTTAAAAAACTTATACACATGATAGTTATCCTTTTTTAAAATGAGAAAGTGAGGCACTGATTATAATTTTATATCAAAGTGTTATGCCTTGTTCAGTATTGTTTTAGGGCTTGAGTTGCCTTTAAATGGGACCCTTTATAATAACCAGCAGAATTCCTGTACAGTAGTCCCAACAGTAGTAGAAGAAACTTTATTGATGCCAAATTAATATAGCAAAATCCAGTAACCCCGTATTCCTTGGCCACTCCAAATGTTTGAAACCTACAACTTCGCAGATTTGCTTTCTAATTGTAGTTTTTTAAACACTGATAGCAAGGTTCGGATTCAACACAGTGGCAATCTTTTCAACCAAAAGATACTCCAGCCCACTCTAATTCTGCAAATAGCCCCAAAAGAAAAAAGTAGCACTTGGTTGTTTAAGACTTATACCAGATCTGCTACTATGTGTAGAGTGAGGACTGACAGGAGAGTCAGGGATGCACTCCTTACTTGCTCTGCCCTTATGTCCTATGTGAGGGCTAAAAGGAGATGTTGTAAACATTAAATGAAATGGCGTGCCTGCAGCCTATGTGCACGTTGTATACCGTACCCTCCTAACTGCTCGGTCTCCTTTACCTTTGGGCTGCACATTTAAGGTGGAATGGAATATGAGCGACTGCCCGGTCTCCTTGTGTGGTCTCGGGTATCCTTTTACGGTAGGGTTAAAGGCTGTTGACTGATATGAATCTAAAATATAAGCGAAGTTAGCTTTTCAGGTTATTTTTAACATGTAAAAAACCTTGCTTTATACATCGTATCTACCAGTAATAGTGGTTGGTTGATATTTCCCGGTTCATCCAAGTTATGGTTATATTTCTGGTATTCCCTTAGATCAAATAACTTAAAGTTTAGTTCTTGCGAGACGGTCACTGTATCGCAATGGCGTTCTCAATTCACAATGCCTTGGTTACAGGGATGTTGGCAATAAAGTTGTAGGTGGAAAATTGCAGCTAAATAAGGCAACAGTTGAGGATCAACATTTAAACTAACTTTGTGGGTGTAACTTTTTGGTTCTCTTTTTACAGCTCTTATGTTCCATTATTTAACAACTGTCTCCATCTTATGTCGGAAAATCACGATCGATCGGCGGTTCCCTATGGGACCGCGCGGTCGATCGTTCGCAAATTCGTTCACGCCGAATATATCCCGCGGACCGTCGGACCTTTTGTACCTGTGAGCACTCGCTCGTATGCGAGCACTTGGGAGGGACAAAATAGTCCCTCCATGTTTACCCAGCCTAAATGTCTTTTTTTTAGGGACAATCAGATTTTCCTTTTTATTTGTTACTGCAGTTAGAGAAAACATTGATAACATCTGATTTCTTGCTACAAAAGTAACGCACAGGCTAAAATTTGCACCACTTCAAAAAAACTCATAGAGTCTTGGCTTACACTTGAGACTACAAAAATTTTCTGGATTATACGAAATCTTAGTAGGAAGGTTATCTTTAGAGGGATTGCAGTGCATGCGGTACGGAGCGTGACGAGCTGGAAGATCTGTTAGTTGACTTGGAAGGAGATGAATATGCCAAAGCAAAAGCAAGGAATATGCGATGTGTTCTACTTAAATCAAGCCAATTCGTCAATGACATTTAGAGCTAAACGTCAAATGGCTGAGGTTGCTATTAAAAGTTAAGCAAAATTTTAATTTTTTCAATAAGTTATACTATTAAGGAGTTTTCAAAAAAAGTAAATAAGATGAAAAACTTGAAGTTTTCTGCAGCAAACACTCTGCTGTCAGACTTACAGCATATTGCAGTTTGTTCTAAGTATGCACATAGGGACTGATGAATAAAAGAGGCCAACGTGTGCCTGTGCTATTAAACTGCAGCAACCAATCAGTGAAAAAATAACATCTGATTAGTTGCGCACATTCATACCATGGCAAACTTCCCCCCCCCGCTATTGCATGGCCCCTTTGTTGTGCCATGGAGCAGGATTCCACCATACTTAAAAACTGTAAAATAGGATTTGAGTAATCTATTTGAGAGCAATGGAACAAAAATTGGGTTTTTAAGGGCACATTCAACACAGATATAAAAACTGTACGGACCTTTTCCACTCACCAGTTTTTATTACGTTTTAGGATTCTCGAATATCGGGAAAATCCTGAAGATTCTTGGTAACGGATTGAATTTTCAAATTATATCGAACGCTTAAAGCATTTCGAGCATAGCCTTGAACGTTCGATAATACGATCAGAGGACTACTTTCGATTGTTTCCGATCATATTTTCACGATTATTATTGACAAGTTCAGGCTATTGTCAATTAAATATTCGAACGTTGCATAATTAAGAAAAAAATAGGCTCCGAAGTCCTGAATACGGGACTATCCATCTTGATCAGATGGATCATCAGATTTCGAAACCGAGTAAGGACCCAGAGCCCATAATACCCCCTCAGGAATAGGGGTTGGGCAGTGTGGAAAAGATAAGTAGTAGTTTTCAATCTGAGGTGGACATTCCCTTTAATAAACGGGTTCAATTCTAAATAGGATTTTGATGGAGTAGTATTCTGCTCAAAAAATATGAAAAAAAATGTAATGCAAAAAGCTTATGATGATTTTTCCCAGCCGCCGACACGACCGCCGAATCAAATGACCTGATAAGATTATTCTTATTTCCACAAAAAAGCACCCAGTTCTCGAGTCTCAGAAACACCATTTACTGTTTAGAAAAGATGAGCTTTTTAAATGTCCTTTAATGTTGTGTTGCTTGGCATGAGTAGAAAGGATCAAACCCTCCGCAAAAGTAGATCAGAACGATCGGAAGCACTAAGCTGGGATTGGGATTTTTAACAACAGTAACAAAGTTTATTCAGATTCACTTCAAATTACTCAACGGCGTGTCAGTCACCCAGGGACCGTCGTACAGGGATTACAGTATACCCCATTTCGGCTGTTTAGGTAGGGTCATTAACAAACCCATTAATTAAGCACAGATATTGCATAACTACAGACCCACTGTGGTATTGATTAACCCCTGTGCAAAACTAATAATACTAAAAATACAGCCCAAATGTTTGTTTGATATCACAGTAGATATTGGCCTCACCGCCAGAACATAAAGAATCACAAACATTATATAAACTTAAATGTAACCAATATGTGTCTATTCTCAACGTGCTAACTAAGTGAGGCAAAATGCCCAGACAAAATATTTAAAGGGCATGTCCACCCCCCAAACAAACGTAAACTCATATATATATATATATATATATTTTAGTGTCTCCTTATATTTAAAAAAGTGCCTTAATTTATACTTACGTAAGTGCCTACTAAGGTTGCAATAACATAAAAAAAATGTCACTCTTTAAAACTCCTAGAAGGAAAGATATCTGAATATAATAAACCTGGACAATGTAGTCTTAAGCTAGATGTTAATATTAAAAAGAGCCTTAAAACAATATATTAGAAACTATAGATAAATACCCAATTATGCAAAGGGTTACATTACACGGTTCCTTTACTATTCCGGCTGATTATCACACCTAAAATTAGACATTCAATTATCCACTTAAAGGATTTAGGGCACTGTAAAATCAAGTGATGTTCATTTGGAAGCTGCAGATTAAAAATCCGTTGCATATTTTTTTTTTTTCCCTATGTCCCTCCAGAGCTAGCTTGGGGCCGGGAAGGGAGGTGGCGGACAGGAGGGGGCGGGAGCGGCCGATCCCGAGGAGGGGTGGGCCGGCGGCGGGCCGAACGGCGGGAAGGCCGCAAAACAGAAATGAGAGCTGGTGAGTTTTGGGGTTTTTTTTTTAAGCAGCTGATATGATTTATGAATTACTGATCAACAACGGCCTCCCCCATTTTTTTTGTCCAATAAGACTTCACACCTGATGAAAGGAAGGGACTGATAATTTTAAATAGTGTGTGGCTAATATTTATAAAGATATAATCCTGTCTGGCATAGGGATGTAGGAGGCACCTTTATATCTACCTATTTTCCTGAGACATGATCAACATTACTTGTTGGCCAATATAATGTGACTTTGAGTTCTTTTCAGGTTTAAATAAAATAAAGAAGAATTTTGGGATAATATACATCCTAATAGTCCAGCACTTGAGGTCAATATGGCAAATATCTCCACACACACAGTGTTTTTCCCTTTGGTGCTCAGATAGGCCGGGATCATTGTGATCCAAACACTGCAGAGACCAGCATGCTGAAAGTGATGCTATGGCCTCATTAAAAGTGTCCGGTATAGGTCCGAGCTAAAAATGGCTAAAACAAAAACTAACAGCTGCCAGAAGCCCAATATAACCAATAACTGAGTAAAAGGCAATAGCTGATCCCTCATTGCACTGAATGATGATTGTTCCAGGGGAAGTGTGAATGGTCCATATCCTGAAAGGGGGGAGAATGGCCAACCAAGTCATACAGATTATTATTTGAATGGATGAACAGATCAAGACTACAGAATTGGACATGTTGACTCCCACCCATTTCCTCCATGAGCTCCCAGGCTTGGTGGCTTTGAATGCAATGTAAACCATGATAGTCTGGCCAGGAGAGAAGAGACAGCTATGGAGAGGTGATTCCAAAAGTGATTATACGTAAATGCAGGTTATATCCACAGGGCGACCGAGGAACAGGAACACAGTGAGGAAGCTCAGCTTGATGGAGACCAGGAGGAGGAAGCTGAGGGACCTGTTATTGGCTCTCACTATGGGGGTGTCCGATATGCAACAAAAACTCCCAGTACCATCTGTGTTATAAGGGTAAAAAATACAGAAATAGATGATAAAATAACCGAGATCACATCATTAGAGTACGAGAGAAAATCTATTCTCCTTGCAATACATTGATTTCTCTCCTCATTGGGCCATTCCATATCTGGGCATCGGATGCAGATTTCACTGTCTGTAAGGATATGAAAAAATGATGTCAACATATAAAAGACTGTAAAACATAAACAGGGTGATTTACCCAGAGCCGCTATCGTTTTGGGTAAATCTCCTGAACGCGACTCAATATCACATTGGTAAATCCCAAAGGGCTTTTAGCCGACATTAAAATCATGCTCTAAAAACTAACACAAATGCAATATTGTAAGCGATGGATACGCGGGTGTCTTTTCAAAAGCTGCACATCCGGCAACTAATATGGAGTTAAAGCCACGCTAACCGGTAATGAACGGTAAATCATCCCACGAGACAAACTAAACTAGAGCGGCAATGCTGAAAGGAGAACTAAAGTACAATAAACATGCTCTTGGGGCACAGCAGATCAAATCAAAGCTGCATTCTGTCCTGACCCCTTGAAGCTGTGTTACAGTTAATGGACTTGCCTTTCTCAAACAACAGGGATTTGTTTAACGTTTTTGTAAAATATATTTACACGTCTCCCTAAATAGAACACAAAATATCAAACTCTGAACCAGACAAACTCATGTTTTTCTAAAAGTAAAGCATAGACAACTGACCCACCAGAGATGATAATAATACTGATATAGAAAACCTGTACATTGAAACACTTTCAGGCGATTCGGAGATTCAATAAAAGTTCTATCAGTTAAAAATGGTGCTAGCTTTGCTCCAAACAATCAGATGTTATTTAACATTTAAAAGATAACATCTGATTGGTTGGGGCACAATTAGCCCCATTATTTACAATAAGAACTTTATTGAATCTCCCTGAAGTTCTAAATGTACAGGTTTTCTATTATCAGGTATTCATTATCATCTCTGGTTTACGTTTGTCCGACGTAACCAACCAAAGCATTTACAATACAGACCATAACGTATGTACCAAGCATTGACAACGATATCCAGTATGTACCAGCATTGACACCATATACATTATTTACCGCATTGACCCCATATACAGTATTACCAGACACATTGACACCAATATACAGTAATGTACCAGCATTGACACAGATACAGTATGTACCAGCATTGACACCGATATACAGTATGTACCAGCATTGACACCATATACAGTATGTACCAGCATTGACACATATACAGTATGTACCTAGCATTGACACATATACAGTATGTACCAGCTTGACACGATATACAGTATGTACCAGCATTGACACGATATACATATTGTACCAGCATTGACACGATATACAGTATGTACCAGCATTGACACGATATACAGTTGTACCAGCATTGACCGATATACAGTTGTACCAGCATTGACACGATATACAGTTGTGTACCAGCATGACACGATATACAATGTACCAGCATTGAACACGATCTACAGTATGTACCAGCATTGACACGATATACAGTATGTACCAGCATTGACAAACTATATACAGTATGTAACAGCATTGACCGATATCAGTATGTCCAGCATTACACGATATACAGTTGTACCAGCATTGACACGATATCAGTTGTACCAGCATGACACGATTACAGTATGTACAGCATTGACACATATACATATGTACACATTGACACGATAACATATGTACAGCATTGACACGAATACCAGTATGTACCAGCATTGACACGATATACAGTAGTACCAGCATTGACACGATACGTATGTACCAGCATTGACACGATACAACACGTATGTACCAGCATTGACACGATATACAGTATGTCCCAGCATTGACACGATATATACAGTATGTACCGCATTGACACTATTATACAGTATGTACCACATTGACAACGATATACAGTAAGTACCAGCATTGACACGATATAGTACCGATAATGTACGCAGAGCATTGACCACGATATACAGTATGTACCAGCATTGACACGATATACAGTATGTACCGCATTGACACGATATACAGTATGTACCAGCATTGACACGATATACATATGTACCAGCATTGACACGATATAGCCATTGATTATAACCCAGCATTG
This sequence comes from Hymenochirus boettgeri, assembly GCA_019447015.1. Taxonomy (NCBI): domain Eukaryota; kingdom Metazoa; phylum Chordata; class Amphibia; order Anura; family Pipidae; genus Hymenochirus; species Hymenochirus boettgeri. The sequence goes on along the minus strand of JAACNH010001501.1, from coordinate 22,680 downwards.
ACACATATCAGTATGTCCCGACATTGCACGATATACATATGTACCACATTGACACATATACAGTATGTACCGCATTGACCATATACCGTATGTACCAGCATGACACGATATACGTAATGTACCAGCATTGACACGATTACAGTTTACCATCATTGACACGATATACAGTATGTACCAGCATTGAACACATATCAGTATTGTACCAAGCATTGACACCATGATACAGTATGTGACCAGCATTGACACCGATATACAGTATGTACCAGCATTGGCAACCGATATACAGTATGTACCAGCATTGACACAGATATCAGTATGTACCAGCATTGACACGATATACAGTATGTACCGAGCATTGACACGATATACAGTGTGTACCAGTATTGACACGATACAGTATCGTAACCACATTGACAACGTATATACATTATGTACCAGCATTGACACGATATACAGTAGTACCCAGCATTGACAATTACATATGTACCAGCATGACAACGATATACAGTATGAACCAGCCTTGACCACATCTACAGTTGTACCAATTACATAATAACGATATACAGTGTGTACCAGCATTGACATACGATATACAGTATGTACCAGCATTGACACAATACGTTTACCAGCATTGACCAACTACTCCTACATTGTACCACGCATTGACACGATTACAGTATGTACCAGCATTGACACGATATACATATGACACCACCTTGACACTTACAGTACTGTACCAGCATTGACAAGATACACAGTATTACCAGCATTGGACACGATACACAGTATGTACCAGCATTGACACGATCACTATGTACCAGCATTGACACATACTACAGTATACCAGCATTGACACGATATACAGTAGTACCATGCATTGACACGATATACATATTACCGCATTGACACGATATACAGATTACCAGCATTGACCTATCTACAGTATGTAACCAGCATTGACACGATATACAGTATGTACCGCATGACACATATACATTGTACACCACTTGACACGATATCGTATGTACCTGCATTGACACGATATACAGTATGTACCAGCATTGACACGATATACAGTATTACCAGCATTGACAGACGATATACAGTATGTATCCAGCATTGACACGATTATACAGTATGTACCCAGCATTGGACCACTATACCAGTATGTACCAGCATGACACTATACAGTATGTACCGCATTGAAACACGATATACATAGTACCAGTCATTGACCGATAACATATTTACCAGCATTGACACGATATACAGTATGTACCAGCATTGACACGATATACAGTATGTACCACAGCATTGACACGATATACAGTAGTACCAGATTGACATCACGATATACAGTATGTACCCAGCATTGACACGATATACAGTATGTACCATGCTTGACACGATATCAGTATGTACCAGCATTGACACGATATACAGTTGTACCGAATCATTGACACCGATATACAGTATGTAACCGCAGTTGACACGATATCTACATATGTACCAGCATTGACACCGATATACAGTATGTACCAGCATTGACACGATATACAGTATGTACCAGCATTGACACGATATACAGTATGTACCAGCATTGACACGATATACAGTATGTACCAGCTTGACACCGACTACAGTTGTACCAGCATTGACACGATATACATTATGTACCCAGCATTGACACGATATACAGTATGTTACCGGCATTGACACTATATAACAGTATGTACCCAGCATTACACGATATACGTATGTACCAGCATTGAACGATATCATATACAGATACCGCATATGATTGACACGATATCAGTATGTACCGGCATTGACACGATATACAGTATGTACCAGCCATTGACACGATATACAGTATGTACCAGCATTTGACAACGATATACATATGTACCGGCATTGACACGATATACAGTATGTCACGCCGGCATTGACACGAATACCAGTATGTACCGGCATGACACACGATATACAGTATGTACCGCATTGACACGATATCAGTATGTACCGGCATTGACCACTGATATACACAGTATAGTACCTGACCGGCATTGACACGATATACTATGTACCTCCGCATTGACATACGATATACAGTATGTAGACCGGCATTGACAACATATACAGTATGTACCCTTCAGTGCATTTGACACGATAACAGTATGTACCGGCATGACACGATATAGAGTCCCGCATTACAGATACAGTTGTAACCCGCCTTGACACGTATAACAGTATGTACCCGGCATTAGACACTATATACAGTATGTACCGCATTGACACGATATACAGTAATGTACCACCGCTTGACACGATATACATGTATGTCCCGGCAATTGACCATATACAGTAATGTACACCCGGCATTGACACGATATACATAGTACCCGATTGACACGATATACAGTATGTCCGGCATTGACACATATACAGTATGTACCGGCATTGACACGATATACAGTATTGTACCGGCATTGACACATATACAGTATGTACCAGCATTGACACGATATACAGTATGTACCCGGCATTGACACGATTACAGTATGGTACCGGCATTGACACGATATACAGATGTACCGCTTGACACGATACAGTATTACCGCATTGACACGATATACAGTATGTACCACGCATTGACACGATATACAGTATGTACCGGCTTGACCGATTACAGTATGTACCGCATTGACACGATATACAGTATGTACCGGCATTGAACATATATACAGTATGTACCGGCATTGACCGATATACAGTATGTACCGGCATTGACACGATATACATAGTACCAGCATTGACACATATACAGTATGTACCAGCATTGACACCAAGACAGTATGTACCAGCACATTGACACGATATACAGTATGTACCTGCATTGACACGATATACAGTATGTACCGCATTGACACATATCAAGTTAGTCCCGCATTGACACGATATACAGTATGTACCTGCATTGACATGATTACAGTATGTACCAGCATTGACACATATACCTATGTACCAGCATTGACAGATATACAGTATGTCACCAGCATTGACACATATACAGTATGTACCAGCATTGACACGATATACAGTATTACCAGCATGACACATATACAGTATGTACCGCATTGACACGATATACAGTATGTACCAGCATTGACACGATATACAGTATGTACCAGCATTGACAACGATATTAACAGTATGTCCAGCATTGACACGATATACAGTATGTACCCATCATTGCAGATAGACATGATGTACCAGCATTGACACGATATACAGTATGTACCATGCATTGACATGATTAACAGTATGTACCTGCATGACACGATTATACGTGTCCAATGGACATGATATACAGTATGTACCACTGCATTGACACGATATACAGTATGTACCGCATTGACACGATATACAGTATGTACCAGCATGACCGATATACATTGTACCAGCATTGACACGATATACAGTATGTACCAGCATGTGTCATGATATACAGTAGTACCAGCATTGACCGATAACCGTATGACCAGCATGACACGATAAACAGTATGTAACACGAGCTTGACATGATAACAGTATTACCAGATGACATGATATACATTGTACCAGCATTGACACTGATATACAGATTGTACCAGCATTGACATGATATACAGTGTACCAGCATTGACATGAATACAGTATGCACGATTGACATGATATACAGTATGTACCGGCATTGACATGATATACAGTATGTACCTGCTTTCCATGTCTCCACCGTTGAATTGTTCACTCTTCACCGACTCTAAGTTCTAATTGGAAAGTTGGATGGAAGTAAAAAAGAGGCAGGGACAGGGATCTCATGGCTGCTAGTCACAGGGTCACTGTTATAAAGTCTGCAGCAGCTTTTACCTGCCCTTTTAGAACTGTTCCTCAGTACTATTAGCTGAACTCATCCTCCCCCCTCCTTCCTTCACCTTCTTTTCATTTGTAACATTGTATCCAAGTTCAGGCTGCCGTACTAAGTACAATGTTAACAAATTACAGCAGAACAAGGCAGATCAATCTAACACTTCAGTTAATTTGTAACTGTTTCCAAGTTCGGCTGCCGACTAGATACATGTTACAAATTTAATCAGGGAGATTCAATAAAATTTCTTATCGTTAAAAATGGTGCTAGTTTTGCTCCAAACAATCAGATGTTATTTAACATTTAAAAGATAACATCTGATTGGTTGGGGCACAATTAGCCCCATTATTTACAATAAGAACTTTTATTGAATCTCCCTGAAAGTTTCTAAATGTACAGGTTTTCTATTATCAGTATTATTATCATCTCTGGTGGGTCAGTTGTCTAATGCTTTACTTTTAGAAAAACATGAGTTTGCTGGTTCAGAGTTTGATATTTTGTGTTCTATTTAGGGAGAGACGCGTTAAAATATATTTACAAAAACGTTAAACTAAAATCCCTGTTGTTTGAGAAAGGCAAGTCCATTAACTGTAACACAGCTTCAAGGGGTCAGGACAGAATGCAGCTTTGATTTGATCTGCTGTGCCCCAGAGAGCATGTTTATTGTACTTTAGTTCTCCTTTCAGCATTGCCGCTCTAGTTTAGTTTGTCTCGTGGGATGATTTACCGTTCATTACCGGTTAGCGTGGCTTTAACTCCATATTAGTGCCGGATGTGCAGCTTTTGAAAAAGACACCCGCGTATCCATCGCTTACAATATTGCATTTGTGTTAGTTTTAGAGCATGATTTTAATGTCGGCTAAAAGCCCTTTTGGGATTTACCAATGTGATATTGAGTCCCGTTCAGGAGATTTACCCAAAACGATAGCGGCTCTGGGTAAATCACCCTGTTTATGTTTTACAGTCTTTTATATGTTGACATCATTTTTTCATATCCTTACAGACAGTGAAATCTGCATCCGATGCCCAGATATGGAATGGCCCAATGAGGAGAGAAATCAATGTATTGCAAGGAGAATAGATTTTCTCTCAATGAGGAGAGAAATCAATGTATTGCAAGGAGAATAGATTTTCTCTCGTACTCTAATGATGTGATCTCGGTTATTTTATCATCTATTTCTGTATTTCAAAGTCACATTTATTGGCCAACAAGTAATGTTGATCATGTCTCAGGAAAATAGGTAGATATAAAGGTGCCTCCTACATCCCTATGCCAGACAGAAAATAGGTAGATATAAAGGTGCCTCCTACATCCCTATGCCAGACAGGATTATATCTTTATAAATATTAGCCACACACTATTTAAAATTATCAGTCCCTTCCTTTCATCAGGTGTGAAGTCTTATTGGTTAATAAACACTCATTTTGACCAGTAGAAGTGCTCCTACTATTTATCAGGAGATAAAGATGAACCTTAAAATCCCAATGAATAGAAACCAGAATAACCCAAATTACTATTTTTTTTTACTACTAGTATTCATCTAAATGGAATTACACATTGAACTTTCTGTATAAAACTTCACTGCTCAATTTTCAGTAAAATCTCAAGTTTTACAAAAACAACTTTGAAGAAGAAGATAAGTAACAGTCATATATACCTTAATTAGATTTATTGATATGCCTAGGATCACGATGCTTATATTGCTTATATTGTACAGTAGGAGAGCATGGGGTATACAAATAATCACTATGGGAGGTTCTGTGATTTGTGAATGGTATTTATTTTATTATATTTGCTTAGCTTAATGGCATCCATTTTGTTCTTTTTTCATGTATTACCATATATCCTTTCTCAAGGTTCTGTTACATTCCAGCATACATTACCTTGTTATCTTTTCCAAACTGGTCCAAGGTATTTTGCCTCCCTTTTTGTTCCCATCTTACATTCCAATGGATGTTTTATTATCTTGTTTGTAGACACCCAGTCTGCCCACTCTGGTAATGCCTCCTACTTTTCCTTTTATATTCTGATGTATCCAACCAATAAACCAAGTTAGAGTCCTGCTACATGTCGTGTGCGGTGTCATTTTTCTTCCGGCGCTTCTCTTACTGGGTCTAAGACAGGCATCATGGCCCGGAGTGGTTTGTGCAGAATATTTATTCTAAAAGTATTGCAAATCTAAAGATATCTTTGATATCTTGATAAAATGGTTGTGGCCGTATTAGTCCAGTAGCATATACTAAGAGATGACTACCTTATCCTCCAGTACTCATCTCTTTGGATATCTTGATAAAATGGTTGTGGCCGTATTAGTCCAGTAGCATATACTAAGAGATGAC
>JAACNH010001501.1:2897-16232 GCA_019447015.1 Hymenochirus boettgeri | reverse complement strand
AGCACCAAAGGAAAAACACACTGTGTTGTGGAAGATATTTGGCCATATTGACCTCAAGTGCTGGACAATAGGAATGTATTTTTATCCCAAATTCTTCTTATATTTTAATTTAACCCTGAAAAGAACTCAAGTCACATTTATTGGCCAACAGTGTTGATCATGTCCAGGAAAATAGGTAGATATAAGTTGCCTCCTACATCCCTATGCCAGACAGGATTATATCTTTATAAATATTAGCCACACACTATTTAAAATTATCAGTCCCTTCCTTTCACATGGTGTGAAGTCTTATTGGTTAATAAACACTCTTTTTGACCAGTAGAAGTGCTCCTACTATTTATCAGGAGATAAAGATAACCTTAAAATCCCAATGAATAGAAACCAGAATACCCAATTACTATTTTTTTTTACTACTAGTATTCATCTAAATGGAATTACACATTGAACTTTCTGTATAAAACTTCACTGCTCAATTTTCAGTAAAATCTCAAGTTTTACAAAAACAACTTTGAAGAAGAAGATAATACAGTCATATATACCTTAATTAGATTTATTGATATGCCTAGGATCACGATGCTTATATTGCTTATATTGTACAGTAGGAGACATGGGGTATACAATAATCATATGGGAGGTTCTGTGATTGTGAATGGTATTTATTTTTATTATTTTGCTTCTTAATGGCATCCATTTTGTTCTTTTTTCATGTATTACCATATATCCTTTCTCAAGTTCTGTACATTCCAGCATACTTACCTTGTTATCTTTTCCAACTGGTCCAAGGTATTTTGCCTCCCTTTTTGTTCCCATCTTACATCCAATGGATGTTTTATATCTTGTTTGTAGACACCCAGTCTGCCCCACTCTGGTAAGGCCTCCTACTTTTCCTTTTATATTCTGATGTATCCAACCAATAAACCAATTTAGAGTCCGCTACATGTCGTGTGCGGTGTCATTTTTCTTCCGGCGCTTCTTCTTACTGGGTCTAAACAGGCCTGGCCCGGAGTGGTTTGTGCAGAATATTTATTCTAAAGTATTGCAAATCTAAAGATATCTTTGTATCTTAATAAAATGGTTGTGGCCGTATTAGTCCAGTAGCATATACTAAGAGATGACTACCTTATCCTCCAGTACACATCTCTTTGGATATCTTAATAAAATGGTTGTGGCCGTATTAGTCCAGTAGCGTATACTAAGAGATGACTACCTTATCCTCCAGTACTCGTCTCTTTGGATACCTTGAGAAAGGAACAATAAACCATCAAGTGTCAAGAGGATATCTTATGTTACTGGGGTACATAGTGACTAATACTGGGATACAGAAGTTATGTGGTGACTAACCTTTCCTTGGATAAAACACCATAATAGTTCTGCCAAATCTGATACTAATGTATAAAAGAATTATGGGTAGAAACTTTTAATATATCTTTTATTTAACATGGTCCATCATGTCAGTTGCATTCCACTGAACCTCATTTCAAACTGCTGGGTGCCGAATCCTCCTAAAGCAAACACCACATTCACCAAACATGAGGGGGCACACACAGGACTTCTCCAGCTTGTGAATAAATGTTGGAACCACGATTGACGTGTATCAGCCGCACGGCTGTCCTCAGGATCATACGTTCTATTAATCTCCGCCATCTTATAAAACCCCCGTGAGACCACTAGCTACATTAACCCTTCTGTCACCCCCCCAACACAAACCTCAATGTAACCAACAATCAGTCACCCACCATGCTGAAAACCTCCCACCAAGCAGACAGCACACAGTTGAATGGCAGAAGATCGTAAAGAAGACCCCAGTGGCTGGGGGGAACATACATTTCCATGCCATGTCTCAACTGCTTACACAGCAACCGGGGAAGCAACCAATCAGAACCCTGCACTCTATTTAACATGTATATGTGTATATAACACTATTCATATTATTATGTGGGAATTTATAATCATAACACCATCTGCCTCACCCTTACGCTCATAGCTGTTAAGCCTTAGGGCTGGAGAGAGGCTACTTGGGTCCCTTCAGCCGGTAGGTGTCAGGAACCTTTCCATCCAGCTGCCACCAGGAAGCATCCAGGGGGGCCGAATGGGATAATCTGAAAGTCCAAAGAGGACCCAGACAATCCTGCCACAATACGTGAACAAAACACAAGAAAAAGTGCTAGTGTCTAAGTGCTAGTGTCTAAGTGCTAGTGTCTAAGTGCTAGTGTCTAAGTGCTAGTGTCTAAGTGCTAGTGTCTAAGTGCTAGTGACCGAAGCTATGGCTGTGAAGGGAGTGCTAGAGACACGTGCTAGCCCTGTACACAGCCCAAGCTTTCGCAACCCCCTGCCTCAAGGCTTCCGAAAGACTGGGAAGTGACGGTTCCAGCTTTGGGCTTTAATCAATCGCGTGTAGTCTGCAGATCCATGCAAACCAGGCAGCCTGGATGGTTCACCCTGTGGTGGGTTTCCTCCAATAACGGTGCCCCTTCCCCACCTTTCTTCTTTTCCTTCCCCCTCCCATTCTCTTTAAGGAAAAAAATATATACTGAAAATGTTATTACTGATCTAAGGTTTTCAGCTGTTATTTAAATTAAAACTGAAAATGAATAAAAAATATAAAAAAAATATATATATGAGCATTAGACTATAGAAATGGTAAAAGTGTAAGGACAGTAGGAAACTAGACTTGTATGAAACCTATAGGGTTATATGTACTAATTAGAGATGTTAGAAACTGTTGAGTTTTGTTTCGTTTTCGAAAGTTCTAAAGTTTAATTTTTTTTTCGAAAATCGTCTACTTTGGATTTTCGATAATTATCTACTATCAATTTTCGATAAAAACCGAAAATTTAAAAAATTCAGGTTCCGTGAAATTCGGGAGTTCAGAACGTTTCGTCAGGACTTTGAAACCCACATTACATCTAATAATAGTGCTAATGATATCAGAATGCTAGGCACCTTATATAGATATTAATAATAATAACAACAACAACAACAATAATATTAATAATATTAATATTGATAATAATGATATTAATAATATGAATAATATTAATAATAATAATAATAATTATACAGCACCGTCATCTTTCTTGTATGTTGTATAATTAGTAATACCGGAGCTAGGGAATTGCGTCTCCTGCTGTAACAATATAGAGATAGTGAGCTCTATACTGTAACCCGCAATATCAGAAATGTCCCCTACCATGGCTTAATCTTAAAGTTATGACTGTGGATGTACATTATCTACTGTGGCCATGCGATACTGTCACAGTGGTACAACATGTTATTAAATGGGCAATAATAATGCTAGATTAGATTGTAAGCTCCTCTGGGCAGGGATCTTATTCCTAAGTTGTCGAGGCTTGTTGCACTTATATCAATTTATACATAATTTATATATATGCTTTCTTAAATGATGTATGAAATTGTATTTAATTTCATTTAATTTTTAAAACGGAATGCTAAATGCATGGGTGTACACTGACACATGGCATCCATGGTTGCCCCAATGGGAACTAATGCATAAGTGCAATGACACCAAATGAATTCAGTCAGCTCAAAAGTTTGAACAGCTTTTGATTTTTTGAACTAAACCTTCCTCAATCTTGAATTTCCACAACAAAGTATATTATTTTTCGAATGTACACACCTTCAGCTACCTTATGGTATATACGAGCAAAATTCTGGATGCAATAAAAAATTTTTAAAAGCCACTAAATATCAGTCTCCCAAGTACTCTAAATGAAAGGATTGCTGTTTGCATGGGTGCACGCAGAGACATGGCCACTAACTAGCCCTGAAAGGAACCTGTATCAAAGTATCAGGGACACTGACATGCAATCACACAATGCAATATGGGAATACCTCACGTATTGCATCACAGGAACATGAGACATGCATCTCGGTGCTACATTTAGGTTCCCATAAATTGCCCTGTTAAGTTTTGAGCTACGACGCAGTGTAAAACGTAACTTTAGGGGAAATGTATTGGGAATCCCAAAAACATTGGGCAGAGCAGTGTCCTAAAACAAGCCTGAACAACATGTTAACCTCATATTACATCGGGTTGTGTGGAAATTAGACTTTAAACAGTGATATTGAATCCAATATCACACATACACCTACGTTACCGTGAAATCCTTTCACATACACGGGCAGAATTCTGTACACAGATCTTTGTAGACTTTTGCACTTTTTGCAGATTTTTGGAAAAAAACTTCAAAGAAAATTCAAATTAGAAACTACCGGTACAAATAATACTGAACCCCCACGTAAATACACGCAGAGACAATGACAGCAAATAAACTCAAAGCGGAGCCAATACATACATTTTGGTCACACCTACAGTATGGTAGGGCCCATTTTCCATGTTCAAATCTGACCAGTAAATGATTGATCTCTGCACCTAAATTTTTTTGTCTTTGCTCACTTGCAACTCTATTTGTGAATGAATTACTTTGATTCGTTTTCTAATATTTGAGTAAGCAGACAGGCAGTGATTGACAGGCAGAACCCGATTGCTGTTTACTACCCGACCACTAAAGTTGAATGGGGGAAGACTAAAGGGAAGCCCTGAACATTCTATGATGACACGGGAATTTCGGGAGAAAATGCCTATGGGGATTAATATCTAATGATCCCTTGGCACAGAAAGGGTTATTTGGTAAACTCAGAGAAACAACCTATTTGGATGGTATGCAATGTACAGTTCAACAGTGTTCTTATTTAAAAGGTTTGTCCATCCCCCAAATAAAAATGTATTATGTAGCAGGAAATGTCCGGAAACCTCAACCGCACAAGGTTTATATAACTCAAAGCTCTCCCCAAATGTACTTGCCAGCCTTCCTTCCCTCGCTGCCTTCTGATTGTCTTCCATGACTAACAGAAGGGGCTCAACCGGCATCTTGTACCTACCTGCCTTCATTCCCGTGCTGCTTTCCTTTGTTCTTACATGGACAGGACAGCAGATTTGCTAAGATTACATCACCGCTTAGCCCATAAGAGAATGCATAAAAAATATAAAAAATATATATATGAGCATTAGACTATGAAATGGTAAAAGTGTAAGGACAGTAGGAAACTAGACTTGTATGAACCCTATAGGGTTATATGTACTATTAGAGATGTTAAAACTGTTGAGTTTTGTTTCGTTTTCGAAGTTCTAAAGTTTAATTTTTTTTTCGAAAATCGTCTACTTTGGATTTTCGATAATTATCTACTATCAATTTTCGATAAAAACCGAAAATTTAAAAAATTCAGGTTCCGTGAAATTCGGGGTTCAGAACGTTTCGTCAGGACTTTGAAACCCACATTACAATCTAATAATAGTGCTAATGATATCAGAATGCTAGGCACCTTATATAGATATAATAATATAAACACAACACAACAATAATATTAATATATTAATATGATAATAATAGATTAATAATATGAATAATATTAATAATAATAATAATAATTATACAGCACCGTCATCTTTCTTGTATGTTGTATTTAGTAATACCGGAGCTAGGGAATTGCGTCTCCTGCTGTAACAATATAGAGATAGTGAGCTCTATACTGTAACCCGCATATCAGAAATGCCCCTACCATGGCTTAATCTAAAGTTATGACTGTGGATGTACATTATCTACGTGGCCATGCGATACTGTCACAGTGGTACAACATGTTTATAAATGGGCATAATAATGCAGATTAGATTGTAAGCTCCTCTGGGCAGGGATCTTATTCCTAAGTTTGTCGAGGCTTGTTGCACTTATATCAATTTATACATAATTTATATATATGCTTTCTTAATGATGTATGAAATTGTATTTAATTTCATTTAATTTTTAAAACGGAATGCTAATGGCATGGGTGTACACTGACACATGGCATCCATGGTTGCCCCAATGGAACTAATGCATAAGTGCAATGACACCAAATGAATTCATCAGTCAGCTCAAAAGTTAAACAGCTTTTGATTTTTTGAACTAAACCTTCCTCAATCTTGAATTTCCACAACAAAGTATATTTTTTTCGAATGCACACCTTCACTCCAGCTACCTATGTTATATACGAGCAAAATTCTGATGCAATAAAAAATTTTTAAAAGCCACTAAATCAGTCTCCCAAGTACTCTAATGAAAGGATTGCTGTTTGCATGGGTGCACGCAGAGACATGCCCACTACCTAGCCCTGAAAGGAACCTGTATCAAAGTATCAGGGACACTGACATGCAATCACACAATGCAATATGGGAATACCTCACGTATTGCATCACAGGAACTGAACATGCATCTCGGTGCTACATTTAGGTTCCATAAATTGCCCTGTTAAGTTTTGAGCTAGACGACCAGTGTAAAACGTAACTTTAGGGGAAATGTATTGGGAATCCCAAAAACATTGGGCAGAGCAGTGTCCTAAAACAAGCCTGAACAACTTTTAACCTCATATTACATCGGGTTGTGTGGAAATTAGACTTTAAACAGTGATATTGAATCCAATATCACACATCACCTACGTTACCGTGAAATCCTTCACATACACGGGCAGAATTCTGTACACAGATTTTGTAGACTTTTGCACTTTTTTGCAGATTTTTGGAAAAAACTTCAAAGAAAATTCAAATTAGAAACTACCGGTACAAATAAACTGAACCCCCACGTAAATACACGCAGAGACAATGACACAATAAACTCAAAGCGGAGCCAATACATACATTTTGGTCACACCTACAGTATGGTAGGGCCCATTTTCCATGTTCAAATCTGACACAGTAAATGATTGATCTCTGCACCTAAATTTTTTTGTCTTTGCTCCACTTGCAACTCTATTTGTGAATGAATTACTTTGATTCGTTTTCTAATATTTGAGTAAGCAGACAGGCAGTGATTGACAGGCAGAACCCGATTGCTGTTTACTACCACCACCACTAAAGTTAAATGGGGGAAGACTAAAGGGAAGCCCTGAACATTCTATGATGACACGGGAATTCGGGAAAATGCCTATGGGATTAATATCTATGATCCCTTGGCACAAAAGGGTTATTTGGTAAACTCAGAGAAACAACCTATTTGGATGGTATGCAATGTACGTTCAACAGTGTTCTTATTTAAAAGGTTTGTCCATCCCCCAAATAAAAATTGTTTATGTAGCAGGAAATGTCCGGAAACCTCAACCGCACAAGGTTTATATAACTCAAAGCTCTCCCCAAATGTACTTGCCAGCCTTCCTTCCCTCGCTGCCTTCTGATTGTCTTCCATGACTAACAGAAGGGGCTCAACCGGCATCTGCTTCTCTTATGGGCTAAGGCGATGTAATCTTAGGCAATTCTGCTTGTCTTCCATGTAAGGAACAAAAGGAGAAGGCAGCAAGGGAATGAAGGCAGGTAGGTACATTTGGGGAGAGATTTGAGTTATATAAACCTTGCGAGGTCGAGGTTTGTGCACATTACCTGCAACATATTACATTTTTTGTGGGGTGGACATACCCTTTAGAGGTGGATTTTGAAAGTATGACATAAACATAAACAAACAAAATCTATCAAATCCTCAGCTTCCTCCTCCTGGTCTCCATCAAGCTGAGCTTCCTCACTGTGTTCCTGTTCCTCGGTCGCCCTGTGGATATAACCTGCATGTTACGTATAATCACTTTGGAATCACCTTCTCCATAGCTGTCTCTCTCTCCTCCTGCCAAGACATATCATGGTTTACTACATTTCCTTCAAAGCACCAAGCGCGGGATCTCAGGAGTGGAAATGGGTGGGGGGTCAAGACTGTCCAATTCTGTAGTCTTGATCTGTTCATCCATTCAAATAATAATTGTATGGACTTGGTTGGCCATTTCTCCCTCCCTTTCGGATATGGACATTCACACTGTCCCCTGGAACAATCATCATTCAGTGCATGAGGTGGAAGCTATTGCCTTTTACTCAGTTATGGTTACTAGCAAAATACCCGCTTCGCAGCGGAGATGTATTGAAATAACCTTTTAGTAGAAAGTAATATGTATGAAGATTGCTGTAATTATAAACACCACAGAAAATCTGTTATGTTTCGTCTGTTAATTGTAACGGGTGCTTTGGTGGTTCGTAGAGCGTTCCTTCCGGTAATTGTTGATGCTGGGGCAGCATGTAATCGGGGATGTGACAGTGGAGACTATGCTAATTGCAACAACGGAGTTGGTTGGTGGCTTCTGCCAATGTTGGTTCTCAGCCAGTCCCCCACACACCTGAAATTTTGGTAAAAATCGGTCCAGCCGTTAGTGTGCAGGAGTTCAAAATTCTATTCACCCCCCCATTCACCCCCACCCTAAAAAAAATATTTTGTTAACCTTTTACTAGTAAAGGAGTATATGCATACCAATTTGGTTGAAATCGGACCAACCGTATAGATTTTGTATAGCTTGTAAGCTAGGTAACCATAAGTCGTCTGTTGCAATGTGAGATACTCAACCGTTACAGTGGAATTTGTTAATGAGTAAGCGAGAACCCCCTGCTTAACTTTTGTAAGTTAAGGTGCAATGAATGAGCCTGACAAATTAAGCGTCTGCCTCCAGGCAAGTTGGAGATTCGTGATGAGTGAGTGAGGTGAGTGAGGCGTTACAGGTGGAATTTGAAACGAAACCTGACTTAACTTTTGTAAGTAAGGTGCAATGAATGAGCCTGCCAAATTTAAGCGTCTGCCTCACGGCAAGTTGGAGAATAGTGATTGAGTAAGGAGTGAGTGAGTGAGTGAGGGTGTACAGGTGGTTTCCGAAGAAAACCTGCTTAACTTTTGTAAGTAAGGTGGCATGAATGAGCCTGCCAAATTTAAGCTGTCTGCCTCCACGGCAAGTTGGAGAATTAGTGATGAGGTGAGTGAGTGAGTAGGAGGCTTGCCTTTTATGTATAGATATGGGGCTTCTGGCAGCTGTTGTTTTGTTTTAGCTTTTTAGCTCGGACCTTACCGGACAGTGTTTAATGAGGCCAAGTACATCACTTTCAGCATGCTGGTCTTTCTGCCAGTGTTTGGATCACAATGATCCCGGCCTATCTAGTACCAAAGGGAAAAACAGTGTGTGTGGAGATATTTGCCATATTGACCTCAAGAGCTGGACTATTAGGATGTATATTTATACCAAAATGTTACATCATTTTAGACCTGCAGAAAACACAAAAACACATTACTTAGCATCAAGACCTCATCATCTTCCAAACAGATAAAGTACCTTAACCAGTAGAAAAGGCAGCTACAAAGCTTAGGGAGAGAGGGGCCAAAAGAAGCAAAAAGCCCTTCACTGAGCATAAAAGCAGAGAAACACCTTCTTATAACAGAAGGCATCTTGCAGTCTCCTGCTATATGAATAGCATTGGCCACAAAGCCTAAGAAACAAGAAGTAATTTCTTACTTCCATGTTTCCCAGAGTAAGGGGCGGAGATATGCAAAACACTCCTTTATGTCCCTTAGCTAATGCATGTGTCCAGAACCGTTGGCTAATAACATGCAATAAAGCTTAATATATAGAGCCAATCATCTGACTTGCAGACACAACGTTCAAGATGCCTTCTGTTATAAGAAGGTGTTTCTCTGCAGTTCCTTAACCACTAAGCTTTCTTGTATGCCAGAAAATGTATTGTTTATAGATCTACCTGGATTAGAGTAAAGCTTTAGAATGTTCTTACTTATAAATAATAAAATAGAATTAAATGTAAGGTTCTCATTTATCCAGGTCATGGTATATCTGTTGTATTCAATTAGATCAACTGGACTTGAAGTTTAGTTGTTGAAGACGTTTCGCTAGTCATCCGACTGGCTTTCTCAATTCAGAATGACTTGTACAAGAATCTGTGGCAATTATGTACCCTGGAAAATCCCAATTAGCATATCACAGCCAGGTGTTAAGAGCGTGATTGGATAGTGGCTAAGAGGTGTTATAGGAACGCCCAGAGTAAGGTGTCAAAACAGCATTGTATATGGCAGACAGACCAACTGCAGCCTTATTATAAGATTCCAGTATCACCATTCTACCGGCAGACAAGGGAAGATGCACAGTGATACTCATCACCTCAGACTACCATGATAAGGTGACCATGCTCCTGGCTGATAACAACACATATGAGGCTTTAACAAGGGATCCCACCAGCCGTTACAAAATAAAGAGTCATAGACTTACTACAACAGCTTCAAAAGGATAAAGCCATTGATCGAGCAATGTATCATCGCCTCTACACTGGTGAGGCACATCCATGCATATATGGACTCCCAAAGATACATAAGGAAGGGGCACCACTAAGACCTATAGTCATCTCTGTAACATTCAAGGTGGCAAAATACCTAGCCAACATTTTAGGACCATTGGTGGGAAGTTTTAAGCATCACATCCAGAACTCTCAGGATTTCACCAACAAGATTGAAGATATAGTACTCGGTGCAGAAGAAACTATGGTGTCCTATGATGTGACATCTCTCTTCACCTGTATACCCACCAATGAAGCTGTTGACATGGTGAGAAAACGGCTAGGCCAAGACAGCACTCTTACCAGCAGAACTGATCTTAACCCAGAACAGGTGTGTTCGTTGACGGACTTGTGCCTGAATACCACCTATTTCAAATACAGGTATAAGTTCTATAAGCAAAAACATGGATGTGCTATGGGTTCTCCAGTTTCACCCATTGTGGCCAACCTTTACATGGAGGAGGTAGAAACACAGGCTCCTAATACCTTTAAGGACATAGCACCCAGCCACTGGTTCAGATATGTGGATGACACCTGGGTTAAAATCCACCAGAAGGAAGTACAAGCTTTCACAGAACACATTAATGAGGTAGACCAAAACATCAAATTTACAAGGGAAGATACAAAACAACAAACTGAATTTCTTGGACTGCTTGGTAGAAGTTAAGGAAAATGGTAAACTGGAAGTAGAGGTTTACAGAAAACCAACTCACACAGATCAGTATTTGATGTTTGACTCCCACCACCCTTTAGATCACAAGCTGGGTGTCATCAGAACCCTGCAACACAGAGCTGAGAACATCCCCACTAGCACAGAGCTGAGAACATCCCCACTAACACAGAGCTGAGAACATCCCCACTAACACAGAGCTGAGAACATCCCCACTAACACAGAGCTGAGAACATCCCCACTAACACAGAGCTGAGAACATCCCCACTAACTTCCCCAAAATCACCACAATCAGACACCAACCTATCCAGTTTCCTTTTGAGTTTCAGATAGGTATGATATTTATCTACTACCTTCTCTGTTGCTTGAGTTTCAGATAGGTATGATATTTATCTACTACCTTCTCTGTTGCTAAGCCTCGAAAGAGTCTTGCTGTCCTCCTTTTGGTCATCTCCCACCACTCCGTCCTGCTATGACAGAGGTCCTTCAGAGACTCTTGATCCTGAAAGAAAGCCAAAAAAGACTGTTTAGTACATTCCTCCTCAAGGATGGTCCAATTGAGGCGCCAGAGACCTCTACCTTTCGAGGGGGATTCTGGGATATTCATGACCAGTAAACATGACCAGTAAACAGTGATCAGAAAATTCCACTGCCCTCACCTCTACAGGAGAGGTAATAGAATTTTTTAGAGACATGACCAGTAAACAGTGATCAGAAAATTCCACTGCCCTCACCTCTACAGGAGAGGTAATAGAATTTTCTTTAACAAAAACCTATCTATTCTACTCCTGCTGCTACCTTTATAGAAAGTGAAACCCGTGAGGTTTGGCGAGTGACAAACATGCACATCAACCAAACCAGCCTCTCTAACTACTCTATTCAAAAAATTACTGTCGTACCCTAATGGACCAGCCAGGCCTCTCCTGTCCATCGGCCTAGTGATGGTGTTAAAATCCCCACTAAACACTACTGACTGAGCCGTAAAAAGAAAGGGCTTAATCCTGATGAATAGTTCTTTCCTCTCGCGCTTAGATTGCGGGCCATAAAAGTTGATGAGGCGCAGAGGTGAACCACCTATCAGGATGTCCAAGAACATGCAACGTCCCATCTCAAGCTCAATTACCCGTTTGACTGTTACCTGATCTGTTTTAAAAAGTACAGCCACTCCACTGAAAGGCTCGGCCGCAAGAGACCAAAAGGAAGGGCCACAGGACCACTCCCTCTTTGCTTGATGTAAAACAGCCAGCTTGTTAAGCCTGGTCTCTTGCAAAAATAAAATGTCTGCCTCAATTTGGCAGAGCAAAAAATAGGCCATTCTACGTGCACTTACAGACTTGATGCTGGCAACATTAATTGATGCACAGCGAATTGGAGGGGGCACAGCCATTTACAGGGTAATTGAAATTATGGGGAGTTTTCATTTCCCCTTTTTTACCCTCCTTCCCTCATCATCGGACCCTTCTCTCTTTGCAGATAAACCTAAAGGTAAATATTCTGCTTCCTCCAAACCAATTTCCACCAAGACATCATTATTATCTAGCATGTTACCTCATTGATGTCTTGGTCATTTTCAATATTCAGTATGGAATATGGGTTGTCTGTTTCCATAGGGTTGTTGTTAACAGCAGGTTTTTTTTGGTTTTGGGACCCCCAACTTTCTTTTTCACTCTCACCCAGCCTCCTTCCTCTGCAGGAGGGGGCTTCTTACTGGAGGATGTGGGTCTGACAGGAGGGGAGGGTCTCACACCAGTTGGTTTCCGCACAGATCGTATGGACTTGACACTCTGGCGAGTTTTACTTGACAGGTGTTTGGGTTTAATCTCAGCTGGTGCTTTTCTCTGTGTAGATACTGCTTTATTCTCCACAGGTGGGTTGGATATTACAACAAGTTCAGGTGTTTCTGGGGCCGGTTCAACTACAGCATCCACTGCTTCCTCCATTTCCTCCGAAAACTCCTTCTCAATTTGCTGCCAGGAGACAGGGCACGAGGTGTAGGAATGACCTGTCCCCCCACACAGGTTGCAGCAGATGCTGTTGGGACACTCTTTAGCCACATGCCCCAGATTTAAACACAAAGCACATTTCAGCTTGTCACAAAACATACTCAAATGCCTAAAGGACCCACACTTCCAGCATTGCCTTGGCTGGCCTGGGTAGAAACATTGTATGCGATCTTTACCAATATAGGCAGAATTGGGAATGTGCTGGGTAACATTGCGTATAACATGTAACTTCATATTACATCTCCAGCCTCCATCCCATATGCCATTGTGGTCAAGGTTCTTTGACAGATCATTCTGGACAGTGCCGTATCTACCAAGCCAGGTTTTCAGGTCAGAGGGTGGAATGCTCTCATTAAAGACCTTAATGGTCACCCTTACAACACCCGGCTTGGAGACCGCCAATGCCCTGAAATGTTTCCACAGTGCAGGAAATCCGTCAAAACTCTTCCAGAAAGTGTCAAGTTCCTGGGCTC
>JAACNH010001500.1:0-72188 GCA_019447015.1 Hymenochirus boettgeri | reverse complement strand
TTCATATTCTCTATATCGTGCATATATATATATATATATATATATATATATATATATATATCTTACATATTCTACATCTGCTATATGACAACACAAATTCTGTGAAGCTTTTGATCATGACTTATTTTGCAGTCAGACATATTGGATTCTCATTTAGGATATTTAAACTAGATTGTATAATCATTATGATGCATTAATATATATTAATAATGATATTAACCTAGATAATGGCTACACTATATGTCTCTCAGTACTGTTCATTATTGTTACAATGTTGTACTATATAAGTTTTTTGTATGTTTCCACAAATGTTTCTTTTTGTTGTTTTTATTTCTATTTTAGTAATTACTGTCAAGGGTTAATATACCTTTTGGTGTGCATAGTTTCCAATCAATGTGATTGGTATAAAGGGATGCACACCAGCAGGAGGAATACGTCTCTGATGAAGTGACTGTTTGTCGCGAAACGCGTCAGACGCCTTCCCCCTTGATGTGTGCAGTATGTTAGCTCTTTATGGAATGGCTCGTGTTTGATTTTAACCAGAGGAAATAAAGGATTGTTACTTTTAACCACTTGCGTGTTGCCTGCTCCGACTTATATTTCAAGGTTCATCCCTGTGTATTGCTGTGTACTTGTAGGTATATCTGCCAATTCGTCTTTCGTCACAATGTGCCAACTTAACTAAGCTTGTAAAGGAAACAGTATGAAGCATATAACATAACCATAGTTTCTACATTATGGGTCCCTTGGTAAACGCATTTCAAACCATGTGTATAACTTGTAAATATCATCTTATCCTTTGAAACGTCTGGTACAAGCTTGTTCACAGATGTATAGTGTACGGTATTGTAAATCACTGAGCATTTTAAGTTGTATCTTGGTCTGAATCTGAAACTCAACTGCTCTCAATAGAATACAGACTTAATTGTTAAACTACATAAGCTTGCATCATTGTACAGATTATAGTCCAACCCCATACATGCCATCTGGATCCTTTGCCGGTAGCAACTGATCTATGTAAGATACAACTAACTAATTTTTAAGCCCCAGAATATTAAAGTATCCACTCTAAAAACACCAAGTGTAAAATCCCACTACACTAAATGGCATTTAAGTAAATTTAACCCCTTTGAAAGACTGGATGAAATAACTGTTCTCCTGATCTCAGTAACATGCTCCCTTGCCTATTCTGTCCTATAAAAGGATTGGCTGGAGGCTACTAGTGGGTGTGACCACACTGTGTGATACTGGAACGTTGGGAAATAAAAAAAAAAGCCCCATGTTAGAAAGGTAAATTTCTGAACAACCATATTGAAATGAGAGATGAGACTAAGACTGGGTACTCACAAGGTGTTTTTTTTTTCCAGCAAACTGACCAATATTTTCATTGCAATAGAAGGGGAAACACTCAAATTAGGCTAAATTATAACTACATTTTGCGCAAGTGCTACTGATCTGGTCAAACATTTATACAAACATAGAAAAGATAATCAATGCACATTCCTGGGCCCCAAACAATATCATATTATCTTTAATTGGAGGTCCTATAAAGTCTTTAATATAAAGCACTGGATGGCCTTTCCCTCATTTTAAAAAGCCAAAGGGCTGGGGGGAAGTGAGAAAGCCTGTTATATGGATCCAGTGCACAACTATGAGAAATGCAAAAGTTTGCTAATGATAATTGAAGTAAAAAAGGTTAGAAGTTAGGACCTTCCAGACTGGGGTTACCTTGACGTGGTTGGAAGGCTTTTCATTCATGTGATCACAGTAATGTATACTAAAACCCCTTTGTTTATAAAGTATGCCAGTGTGCAGATAATGATATTGTATGGGGCCTAGGAATGTGCATTGATTATCTTTTTTGTTTGTATTTTCATATATTGGACAGTCAGGCAAAAAGAACCACGGGTGATCGGATGTGTTGATAAATCACGGGCAATTGTGCAGCTTCTGTTTAAAAGACCGGACCTGAACTTCCAGAACTGAACCTGGAAGTTTGGGTCCAGTGTTTTAAACAGGTGATCATGCATATGTTTCATTCATACGCGCGATCAGCTGTTTAAAAACAGCTGATCACTGAGGGGGTAGGAGCCCGGCCTCCAATCCCGTGGGAGGGCCCAGGTCCCTGCAGTTACACCCCCTGCTGCTTTTATATGTAGATCTTTTATATGAAGTCAGTGGGGTATGCAAAACAAAATAAGACAAAGTTGTTTTTGGGGGTGGACATACCCTGTAACATGTAATGCACATGATGATTTTGGTGTGTAACATGCTGGCAGACATACAGCAGAAAAGACAAGGCAATAAGTTCAATATTATTTCATATAATGTCGTGGTAGGAAAATCTCAATAAAAGATTTCATTACTCTTCACTAATTCTAACCAGTCCATGATCCAACAAGAAACTTGAATAGGTAACAAATATACATCGTCAGAGAGGGGCAGAAAAATCATTCTTAATCTTATAGGCACACAATACAAGGGTACATTATCCTTAACATCAGTTCATTATGTTGGCCATGATTGGTCCATGTTTATAGGATCTCTAGAAATATAAAAATTTACAAGCAGATTTACACAAAGCAACCAATAATATTACCCATGGGGTTTCCATTTTTCTTTAATAGAAACTGATGTGTTTGTATCTCGTTATGCAGTTATGCATGGCATTCAACGTTTTGTTTAATAAGTGGTTGACATTGACGATGTCCCTTAATTTCCTTAAATCTAATTGGCTCTTTTATCAGTTAAACCTGTATGGATTGGCAATTGATCAGAAAGGGTCAGCCATGACTGTGCATGTAGTTAAATAATGGAACCACAAGCTAAAGGTGTTGTTGCATAATAATCAGCCAAAGGCAGGAGAACAAATGAACATAGAGTCAGATGCCATAGGAAGAAGCGAAGTTTAACAGGTTGCTCAAGTTCAAAACAAAGGCAATCTAAAGAATATCCATAATACACTTCAATTTACCTCTAGTCTTAAGGATTTTATTTCATTATGTGGATTTAACTCTTCTGAAACTGAATCAATGAGCTTACCAGAAAGAATAAGGGGAAAAGGGAGATAGTGTAGAATTGCAAGCTTCATAAATAAAGCAATTCGGTTAGGTCACAATGTTTACTGTATTTGGTTATACAGATCACAGATTTGCAAAGCGCAGCAGGTTGTAGGTTACGTGATTGGCATTTCATTAAAGGGGATGTGAAGTGGGATTATAACGTAACATAAAGAGGGATCTTCTTTAAATCATTAGGTGTTTTGCAGCTGGCGACATGAAATCTGAAAGCAGCAAGGTGGGCCTAGCTGGTTATTACTTTACATAACTCCCCCCCCCCCTCCCAGCCATACAGTTTCATCATGACATCTCCATTTTTAAAGGACTTTCCTGCCACCAACCTTGCATTGACTAGCCATTTGTTGGCATTGCAGTGGATTTCAAGGGCAGGTTGTACTGGTCATTGCCAGAGTACAATAGGTAGGCTAAAGTCTCCCCCCCCTAACAAAATTTGGGTGGTATAACTAAGGGGGCATGCAAAACCCTAATGCCTAGCCAACCTCTGAGGCCGAAAAGATTGACAATACTACAAGAAATTCTTAGCTCTGTTTTTTTGTCTTTAAGACTAATAGTCAACAAGTATGGGTATCTTATACCCAACTTTTTTTGTAGCCCCTATCTGATCTCCCTATATAAGGCAAAGTTGACAACAACATCTTAAAAAGAAATTAGGGTCACTTTTCTTGAGTCAATAATAATAATTAGCATTTTTTAATAATAAGAAAAGTGTAGTTTTGTTTACACTCACAGGCTGTATATCAATAATGTACATTCCACTGTTCACCCCTAATTCAAATATTAGGACTGTCCTGGATATTTCGAGGTTGTTGGTAACTTTGTAAAGACCAAGTACGAATATGAATTAAACCTGACAAGTCATTTTTTTTAGATATCAGACCTACTACCACAATGACAATAAACTCTAAAATGTATTGTGACAATGTGTCTTTAGAGACAGGGGATTGACTATGATCTAGATTTTTTAAAATAAATGCTGTTAATGATTTGCTGACAAAATGATCAGCCAACATACCATTGCCATAAATTAAATATACCACGCAGATTCAATTGCAAATAGAAATAGCCCTTATAGCTCTATGTAAAAATCGAAATCTGAAAAATGTAAGCAACCTGAAGTAGAAGTATTATATTTCTTTTGTCATTTTCCATCCATAGTCATGTAATGATACAGCCAAGATCACTAGAGATGGAAATCTAGTGAGAAATATTTACTAGCTCTCTGTAACAACATCTAGCGGGGGGAAAGTCTGAATTATTAGTTGGCACAACTCAATTTCAGCTCAGATGCTTGTATTAAACTTTCAAAGAAGAGATACCGGAATGACCCAGTTTATCATGAGCACGCATCCTTATCCTATTTATTGCATGTGTATTCATAGATTGCATGCTATCTGCATCATTCAAGTATACTTGTTATGACTGCATTGTCTAGTGTCTCATTTCTTTGAGTTCCTCATTGTACATTGATAGAACAGAATAGAGTAGGTATTCACTCTCCTGGATGCAGAAACAACTCCACTTTTACTCAAAGGAATTGTATGTGGATAATAATTCATAAACACTACAGATACAAAATAAATAAACCTGAATACATTGAGTTCAAGCACAGTAGATGCCTGAAGCTTGTTTCCTTTTTTTCTCTGGGGGAAACTACACAGAAGGTCTTCATCATTGGTTAAATACTATCCATGGAGAGTTAATAAATTCTGGAGTTAATATGTACTGGAGATTCTTTACTGTAGATATCTACATCATATATACAAGAAAGACATATGTGGTATAGGGATTGAAAAAAAGGTGTCTATTGGACCGTTGGACTCTACAAGGCTTATTAAGTTGTTCATTAAAGACCTGCACTAACAACATATGAAAATACATTATACAAGTTTATATAGAATCGGGAGAACCTACTGTTTTCAGGGAAATCTCCTTGAAATCTATGGTGACGTCTGGAGCTGAACCTCTACCTGTGATTCACCCAGCTTTACCCTTTGTGTTTTATTTTGCATACATTTCTCGTTTTCATATTCTGTGAATGATCACTAATGAATGAATAGGCCGAGGGCTACATTATTTATCTAATAGATGTATTACACCAATACCTGTCGTATATTGTATATTTAAAAGGTAACATAGTAATAAAGGTTAAATAAAGACATATGTGTATCTAGTCCAACCTTTATACACTACTCATTAACCCTTCCTAACAGTTGACCCAGAGAGAAAAAAAAAGGGGGGGGGGGGATTCTTTCCTGACTTCAAGTGGCAATCAGTAAAGATCCCTGGATCAACCAGATCTATATGCATTAATACCAGTAATTCTCTTTTTTTTTTAGTTTTAGAAACTTATCCAACCCTCTTTTAAAGCTATTCAATAAACTTGCCATTACCACATCTGCTGGAAGACAGTTACATAGTTTTACTGTTCTCACTGTTAAGGAAACCTTTCCTAACCTAAAGATGAAACTTTCTAAATTTACAGGATGTCCACGAGTCCTCTAATGGGGCCTATTAGTGAACAATCCACAAGAGAGTTCATTGTATGGCCCATTAATATATTTATATAAAGTGATCATATCCCCACGCAATCACTGCATCTCCAGTTTAAACAGCCCTAACTTGTCTTATCTATCCCCATAGTCAAGCCCCTCCATTCCCATTATTATTTATTTGCCCTTTTCTGAAATCCTGCCATTTCCAAGACGTCCCTTTTGTATATGGGATTCCGAAACTGCACCACATCTTCCAAATGAGGCCTTACCAGTGCTTTGTAAAAAGGGTAAATAATATCTTCCCTCTTGAATCTATACCTCTCTTTATACAAGACAATATCTTGGTAGTTCTCGCCGTGGGTATCTGGCAATGCTGGTATTGTCTGTTATCTACTAGAACCCCCAAATCTTTTTCCAAAAGAGATTCTTTTAGCCCAGAGCCATTTAAGATGTATAGGGCCACAAGGATTGTTAAACCCCAAATGCATCACTTTACAGTTATCAACATTGAATCTCATCTGACACTCTGCTACCCATTTTGATGTGCATACTGTAGTTTTGTGTCATCAGCAAACACAGAGACCTTGTTCTCAATTCTAGTACAGAACCCTAAGTTACTTCACTTAGAACTTTAGCCCAACCAGATGTAGCTCCATTGACCATAACTCTGTAGGCGATCCAACAACCACAGTCCTTCTATTGTGCATCCACTGCTTTGCCAGAATCTAAATTCTTACTCACCTCATAAAAATAAAGCAAGTTACAGTAGTCTGTATTTTCCTTTTATCCTCTATTTTCTAGCTGTATACCTAGCTATAGACACAAAGAACAGAATCTAAATTAATATCTACTGGTAGGGGGTACCACCAGTTATAGAGTGGATTTCCTAAATATATAATCATGGTATAAACTGGGATATCACTAAAACACAAGAAAATTATTTGGCATTAGGATACAGAACTAAGGTACAGTTATACACCCACGGTATCCATTATTACCAATAAATAAAGTCACAAAATACTGTGGTTTATCCGTAGTTTGCACAGTGGGCCATACAGTATAAATAAATTAGCTATACATACAGTATTCTACAATATAGTCTAAAAACAGATGTAATGATGACCATGGCTCATCTAATATATAAAAAGTCTGTCAGTTTTACCTACCAGCGTTCCTGTTCAGGGTTGACAGATTTACTCCCAGAAACAGTAAGGGGTGGAGAGATGAAGAATGGGCATAAAGTGGGTAGAGCTTGCCTGCAGGGTTTCCAGGCTGGGACTTAAGTAGAGATGGACTAGAACTCGAACTCGAACCCGAGTTTGAGCCAAACTATTCGATTTCGAACGAATTTGGATTTCTCGAACTATCCCAGAACCGAATTTTCGATATTTTTGGACTTTCGATAAATATCAAATGTTCGACTGTTCGAATGTGCGAGTAAAATGCCTATTTTACCTATACGTGAGCATCGAATCTGTGAGTAAAGTGTCCATTAAAACCTATACGCGAGCATCGAATCCGCGAGTAAAATGTCCATGGTATCTAGGCGTGAACGCGAGCATCAAATCCGCGAGTAAAGTGTCCATTAAAACCTATACGCGAACATCAAATTGGTACCTAGGTGCGAACGAGCTCGAAAATAGCACGTGTGAGAGTAAAATTGGTTTTTCAAATGTCCTGGATATTCGAACATGTTCCCCAGACCATTTCCCAGGTCCCACAGTCATTTACATTAAGTTACCATTGATATTTTAATTGTATTTCATTCAAACTTTTCGAACTATTTGACTCCCATTGACTTTAATGGGTCCATTCTCTACCTTTCCATATAGTTCGAAAGTTCGAAAACGGGCCGAACTTTCGAAAGTTCGGCCATCTCTAGACTTAAGTCCTGAGTGCAGGACTGTTCTGACCAAATACAGTAAGACAATTCTGTTCCCACCACATTTTCCTTCCTGGCCCATTTATTTGCAGACGCATGTTGTCTTGACCACAAAATGATCCACTGACTGGTTGTCCAAATGGGAACATCGTGAGTTACTTTTTCTAATGAATGACCAGCATTACTGAGATTGATTTAGCGTGAACTAAAGACCTGTATCCAAATATTCTAAAATTGTGGTGTAGACCCTCATATATATAACATCATCAACATTGCTATTGGACTCTCACAGTTTTATCATTTTTGAGATCTCAGTTTAGACTCAATTCATTTACACAAGATCATTACGAATGCAAACTCTTCTCTGTTTATGTCTTTGTGCTATAATCTGCTTCTACATTCATCAGACGATGGTTTAATCCATGTCACGTGCAGCTATTATATGCAATTATGCATCAAACTTCTATGTTGCTGTCTTTGAAGCATAAAACTAGATATTTAGGAAGCAAATTGTGCACATTATAAATTTAATGTTTGCTTTGTTTGCTCTGAAATGCTACATTTAAATGTAATGTACCATATAAGTTGGGTTGATCTGCATGAAGAATAACATAGCTATGGGTAAGAATTGCTTTTTTTTAAAAGATAGTTTAACCCTTTTAGCCTTGTGCTACTAGCGATGGAAGACACAGCACTGAACTAGTTCAACAGGGTTGAAATTAAATTAAATGGTCCATGTTAACATCAATGTTAATCCTGAGGAGAAGTTTTTCCAGTATTCAGAGCATTGCAGTTTTTACCCAACATATGTTCTACACAGTTTTCTCTGCTCTAATTCATCCAGCTCCAGATGGCGTCCTGCCCCCCAGGCTTTCATCTGCCACGTCGACCAGTCTTCAGGTTGTCTGGTCTACACCAGTTCGATGCAACGCTCCTGGCTTGCCCAACTACCAACTCCAGATGAGGTCCCATCCTCTGAATGAAATCACAGAGTAAGCAAACAAGAGTCATTTATTTCACAAACATATAAAAATTCCCAATTCATTATTAGTAATGTTTATTTGAATTTTCTGTGTTTGTAGGTTATATTCGGGACCTTTAATGATTTACTTTATTAACAATCTCCAGCCATTTACATCTTATGATTTAAGGATTATTGCATCTAACAGATATGGAGAAACCTATAGCAACTGGACCTCTATATATACCAAAGAAGATAGTAAGTAACAGTATCTATCTATAGTCTATCTATCTATTGGACAGGCTTTATTGTGACATAGAAAAGTGACTAATATAATTAGAACAGCCCCCTTAAATTTTGATTGACTGAATAATGCTCCCACCACTCCATATTCATTTAAACTATATTCTTTGCTTACATTGACAAATCTTCATTTTGCTTTTATTATGTTTATATTTCAGTAGGGGTTGCATTGTTGCCCTTTAATACACAAGGATTAGTAAGTCATGTGACATTATGACATAGCTATGCACCTATTATTATTATTATTTTTGTGAATTTATATAGAGCCAACATCGTATACATTTACAATTACATGCATACAATCACATCGAAGAGCTTGCAATCTAAGCACATTTATTTGACACATACATCCAATTAGTATGTCTTTATGATTGTGTTATTTTTCATTTAAGGGGTGAACCTGCCCTTTAAAGTCATGGCTGGGTTATATAATTTTCGGGATTTACCCAGAAACGCAAAGCAGCTATTGTATCTTCGAAATTACACCAAGTCCTAAATAGAATAGTTAATAGGATTTCAATAGACTTGGCTCCATTCAAAACCACAGCTCTTGCCTACACGTAATTTTTAACCCCACGGTGTATTATTATGTTATTTTAAAAGTTGTTTTCCCCCTGGAAGTAACTGTTATGCGATGGTCAGCCAACAAATGTCAAATCCATCTCGTTTTGGAACTTTTACACAATTTTATTACTAATAAAGTTTAACTTTCAAGCTATCATTCAGGCAATTTTATAGGCAATTTAGGTGTGCTCTAGGGAAAACAGGGAACAGACTATTAGATATGGACTGTAAAACAAGTTTATACAACAAGGACACACACACACACAAAAAATGAAGATTATGTTTCAGTCCAAAAAAAAGAACCAAAAACAAAAAAAAAAAACCCCAGCCTTTTCAACAAAACTGAAGGGCTTTATGTTTCATTTTAGGAAGTTGACTATTTTCAAAGACACAATCACACTGATTGCAGATAAAATGATTACAACGGATTTTTAACATCTTGTGAATAAATGATTTAGGTGCTAAAATTAGGAGAGCAGGAACATTGCATCTCTAAGGTTTTCATAACATAGCCATGTTGCAATTTTATGTAAATTGTTTGGGCTGTAACAATTCTCATAGAATGACATGCTAATATCTCCTTGTACCAGAAAACAAGCTTGTTGTAGGTAGTGATGAATTCTGGTTTCAAAACAAACCTAGGTGGACTATAAACCTCCCGAGTTACTGTAAATGTCTGGTTGTGGTCATTTACAACCATACTATACAATGCAGTACTAGAGTTGATCAATCGGATTATTCTAAATTTTCAAAAAAAAAATTAATTTAAAATCGAAAAATCTAAATTTGAAAATTTTAAATTTCATATGAAACTTTCGAAAAATCGACTTCACTTAGCATAGAATTTATAGTCACTTGCCCAAAGACTAGAGTACATTTTTAGAAGATTAGACTCAGCCATGCTGAATGTTACCAATGTCAGATATTAGTAGATACACCTTTAATCACAGTTCCCACAAAGTGTTAATGTTTATGAGGCAACTACTTTATTTCCTTTATATGATCCGACTTCCTTTACACAAAAGAGTAGCTCATAGCTGGTCAGTATTATCTTAGAAATACGGAAGAAGATAGAAGATCAGAACCATATTATCTTTAGGACCATATTATCTTTACATCTGTATTCATCAGTACTACAGACAGACAAATGCTAGTGAAGCCCACGTGAATAGTGTAGCCCAGAGGACTGGTCATTTCTGTACCATTCACATACATTTTGTTTTTCAGCAGCTTGTTTGAGTTGAAGAAATCTTTTCCATTTACTGACAATGTAGTCTCAATACTGAGGAACGAAAAGGGACTTTGGATAAACTGTAGAACAAAGTGGTATATTTAGAGATTCAGTGGGGTAATCACTTCCCATTCCCATAGATCTTTTATGGGTAATAAGTAGCTTATCAGGATATCAGGACACAAGGCTTTAATTTAATCCCATTAGATTGAAGATGCGCATGGTAAATTATACTATATGTATCAAGGACCTGTCACTATCTCATAGTGTAGAGAAATAGTAAGATAAGCCCTTTATCAGGCAATTAAACATGGGGAGATAAGGTAAACACATTAAAAACATTTAAAAACAATAGTAACCAATCATTCTCCTACATACATTTGATATATATTATGCAAAATATAAATATCCTATAATAAATGATAACCCTCAATACTCATCTGTCCTCAGTCAATAACCATCAGTAAGTCCCAGGAGACATAAGTTAAGGGGCATCATGCTAAATAGCTATGTGAGGAGGAGAATGGTAAAGTGCTCAGAGATGTGCGCTGGCCGAGTTTCACCGAATGGCTTTCCCAAAAGCAGCATGGCAGAGGAGCAATGGGGGTTTTAAATCCCAGACGAGATCTCGCAATACCTAGGACACGTACAAAAAACAGAATTCTAGTGCACACACAATTCTAATTGCATATTGGCTACCTCCATAAGGTTGCTACTACAAACAGCCTGCTAAACCCTGGATAAATAAAATCAATTAGTTCAATAAGTTGGCCAAATTATTTTAAGCCCAGTCACCACGTCAAGGTTACTTTCTGTAACTGGGTCCTAACCTACTGGTACTTGCTTTTTGGCTACTTAGCTGACAGCTTCTCCTGTGTGGCCTGGGTGTTTGAAGCTGACTCTAGTTTAAAGTACTTTGCTCAAACGAGCACATAACCTAACTCTGGGTGGAGTACAATTTCCCAGAAGGCTTGGTCAAACCTTCAATGTAATACACAATATATAAGAAATTGGGCTGTTGTACATCCATATTAAAGTGCAACTAGGGACCAAAAATATAATATATCAAAAAACAGAATTCTAGTGCACACACAATTCTAATTGCATATTGGCTACCTCCATAAGGTTCTACTACAAACAGCCTGCTAAACCCTGGATAAATAAAATCAATTAGTTCAATAAGTTGGAAAAATTATTTTAAGCCCAGTCACCACGTCAAGGTTACTTTCTGTAACTGGGTCCTAACCTACTGGTACTTGCCTTTTTGGCTACATTAGCTGACAGCTTCTCCTGTGTGGCCTGGGTGTTTGAAGCTGACTCTAGTTTAAAGTCTTTGCTCAAACGAGCACAAAACCTAACTCTGGGTGGAGTACAATTTCCCAGAAGCTTGGTCAAACCTTCAATGTAAACACATATATAGAAATTGGGCGGTTGTACATCCATATTAAAGTGCAACTAGGGACCAAAAATATAATACGTACAAAAAACAGAATTCTAGTGCACACACAATTCTAATTGCATATTGGCTACCTCCATAAGGTTCTACTACAAACAGCCTGCTAAACCCTGGATAAATAAAATCAATTAGTTCAATAAGTTGGCCAAATTATTTTAAGCCCAGTCACCACGTCAAGGTTACTTTCTGTAACTGGGTCCTAACCTACTGGTACTTGCCTTTTTGGCTACATTAGCTGACAGCTTCTCCTGTGTGGCCTGGGTGTTTGAAGCTGACTCTAGTTTAAAGTACTTTGCTCAAACGAGCACATAACCTAACTCTGGGTGGAGTACAATTTCCCAGAAGGCTTGGTCAAACCTTCAATGTAATACACAATATATAGAAAATTGGGCGGTTGTACATCCATATTAAAGTGCAACTAGGGACCAAAAATATAATACGTACAAAAAACAGAATTCTAGTGCACACACAATTCTAATTGCATATGGCACCTCATAAGGTTGCTACTACAAACAGCCTGCTAAACCCTGGAAAATAAAATCAATTAGTTCAATAAGTTGGCCAAATATTTTAAGCCCAGTCACCACTCAAGGTTACTTTCTGTAACTGGGTCCTAACCTATGGTACTGCCTTTTGGCTACATTAGCTGACAGCTTCTCCGTGTGGCCTGGGTGTTTGAAGCTGACTCTAGTTTAAAGTACTTTGCTCAAACGAGCACATAACCAACTCTGGTGGAGTACAATTTCCCAGAAGGCTTGGTCAAACCTTCAATGTAACACAATATATAGAAAATTGGGGGTTGTACATCCATATTAAAGTGCAACTAGGGACCAAAAATATAATATACAAAAAACAGAATTCTAGTGCAACACAATCTAATGCAATTGGCTACCTCCATAAGGTTCTATACAAACAGCCTGTAAACCTGGATAATAAAACAATAGTTCAATAAGTTGGAAATTATTTTAAGCCCAGTCACCACGTCAAGGTTACTTTCTGTAACTGGGTCCTAACCTACTGGTACTTGCCTTTTTGGCTACATTAGCTGACAGCTTCTCCTGTGTGGCCTGGATGTTTGAAGCTGACTCTAGTTTAAAGTACTTTGCTCAAACGAGCACATAACCTAACTCTGGGTGGAGTACAATTTCCCAGAAGGCTTGGTCAAACCTTCAATGTAACACACAATATATAGAAAATTGGGCTGTTGTACATCCATATTAAAGTGCAACTAGAGACCAAAAATATAATACGTACAAAAAACAGAATTCTAGTGCACACACAATTGGTTACCTCCATAAGGTTGCTACTACAAACAGTCTGGATAAATAAAAGCAATTAGTTCAATAAGTTGGCCAAATTATTTTAAGCCCAGTCACCACGTCACCACCTAGGACACGTGTAACCTTCTAGTTACTGGAGAGAATTTTGAAATTTAAAAATCGTAAATTTTCTATAATTTTAGAAACTTTTTGCAATTTCTAGAAATCCCAAAAATATGATGCAAAATGGCAAAACAGAAAGGGCATGAAGTTTCCTGTACTAGACAATTTCCTCGGTCCCTGAGCTATTTACAGCAAGTTACCATTGCTATTCATACCTTAATTTTAGGCCAACTCCATTTGACTTGGGTCTGCTTGTAGATATTTGAATTATCGGATTTTGTTGTGAGTTAGGCCATCTCTATAGGTGAGGAACTAATGCATAATACTGGAATTCACACCAGGCAATGCTTCTGTTGTTCTGCAAGGCAACTCAGTTATAGTAGGTCTATTGTATTAAAATCATTAATAACACAAGTCTGATTAAATCCTGGAAGCAGCGGTAACAGGATGTCTACACCAGATGGGGGGAAAGTGTATGGTATTCCTCCATCTGTCACAGGTATACGGTTAGTCCTGTGCCAACAGTAAGTCAAGCTTGAGTTATTTCCTTCTCTCTAAAGCCAGATTAAGAGTGTGATTTTGTTGAATAGGTGAAATTGACTGTAAAGGTAAAAATGAATGCTATTGTGTGTGAGATGTCACAGCACCCAAGGGTTAATGTTCATTAATGTGTATTTGGGAAGAGTCTGCCTTCCCCCCCAAGACACCATTCCAGACACCCTTAATACCATCAGGAACATCCAGAAAGGTAACCCCAAAGGCCAAGGATATTCAGCCAAGGATGTAAAACTGTACGTGCTGTAGCTCCTCAACTAAAACAACATTGGGAAGTAGGAACAATCCATTCTACCTTCCTGCTCCAGGTGCTTTTCATTACTAAAAAGTAAATTTTTTACAGTATAAACTGCTAATGCCAGTTCCTAGAAAGATTCCAACCGTACCTGACATCAACCAAGGAGAGTGAGATTTTTGGATTTGAAATGCATTACATCACACTAGACTGAACAAAGCGATTTGGTTGGTTGCTAAGTGTAGCTGGAAAAAGGCAGTTGCTACATCTCAAATTTAGGCTAAACCCAGATCTAAAGACTTATTAATATTTAAAAGCGTGTTCAGCAACCTGGGACAGATAAGGGGGTAAGAGGGCAATAGTAAATAAATGCATCTGTCTGTAGACAGATAATCAGAAAAATATTTATTGCCTTTTTCTCCTTCAAGTGCAAGTACAGACTTCTAAAGTAGTCGAGCAAAATAGCTTGCCATAAAAGATAATTTAATTTGCAGAAATGAAGCAATCTTCTTTTATTAATGATGGAATGCACCATTCCTGGAATATGAATGAAAGATCATTCAGCAGGAAGGAGGAGAAAAGCGCCTCTTGCTTATCAATAATTAGTTTTACAAACAATTACTTACAAGTCATAAGAGCCTTGTTTTCCCTTTCATCACTCGCACCTTAACCTACGCAGCTGTCAAACCGCTGCCCCCCCCCCCCTGGTGACAGCCACATTGTCAGCGATGTTATATTCCACATTGATTTTACAGTTAAGGGTTTGATTGTGATATATAGGGATTTTAAGAATTCAGCTGAGAGGCTGACTTTTGCCTTTTATCATTCCATTAAAATTTTATAACCATCTTTTTTATGTCATTTCATCCATGAATTCTTACTTTAGGAAAGTGATAGCTCCAGCCGCGAACATAACTTTACTCTTGTTCAAAGTGTTTCATTGTGTTAGCCAACTAGCTCAATTACAGTTATCGCTCATGTTTTACATAATTGTGGTGACCCTTGTAGCAGGGATGTATGTGAAATTAGATGGCTTCACTTGTCATATAAGAAACCCCCTAAATTAAAGGCAATATTTAACCCACTAATGAATAAATATGGAATAAATCCCCCACCCCCTATTGCCTTGAGGAAAGGGATTTAGGTTTAAGTAACATGAATGGTTCTTCACCCTGAGTGCAGTAATCTCTGAACACATTCAATGGAGCCTTAGGTTGTCTTCTGACAGGCAGAATGTCCAGGTTTATAGCTGGTGACTGTATTTAGATGTGTGCTTGTGTGATTGGCTGCATGCTTAGTCAGTTTAAATATGTGAGTGGCTGCATGCTTGTTCAGTGTGAATGTGATTGGCTGCATGCTTGTTCAGTGTGAATGTGTGATTGGCTGCATGCTGTTGACCCCAGTAATGGGGTGCTGCAGGGAATTTTGTCCTGTTAGAGAAGTTTTGTGGAATTACTGAGCAGTAGATCTTCTATTTATATACCATATCTTATTATGGGATTTGACCACACAGTCATGTTTACAAAGTATTCTACAATATTCCTCCAATATAAAGGAATTTTAAAGAAACAGAAGCTTTCACATAGATGGGGTTTGATAAGACATTTTAGATCTCAAATATTTAAGTTATTCATGAATGACCTGTGAATCAACAAGTATAAATCTTTATTAAATACCAGTGTGACAAATTAATTATACAGATACAAAAGTAATATGCAACAAATGGAGTATGTAACATCTAAAATATACAACACCCACTGTCTCAGAAGTATGGCCAATACTCCACAGATGATAGGGCCACACAAAGGTAAAGTGAAGCTCCTAATGGGATACTTATTGACAGTTTGATGGAGAAGCGGAAGAATCCTTGTGCAGAATGCATCCAGTTTGGAGAGTGATGTAGAACCCTAAACCATGGACTCCCTTAGTCCGGCATTACCTGGACATACATCACATTAGTAACTTCACTTTTACCTTTGTGTAGGCCTATCGTCTGTGCAGTATTGGCCATACCTCTGAGGATCTATATTACTAAAAGACAGATGTAGATATAGACTAGAATGCCATACTAGAATGTGAATGCCAATAGTTACGCCCCTGCTACTAGAATGTGAATGCCAATAGTTACGCCCTGCTACTGAATGTGACCAATTAACCGTATAGCTATTCATGCATACACTCCCCTGCTACTAGAATGTGAACCAAAGTTTGCCCCTCTACTAGAATGTAATGCCAATAGTTAGCCCCTGCTACAGAATGTGAATCCAATAGTTACGCCCTTGCTACTAGAATGTGAATGCCATAGTTACTCCCCTGCTACTAGAATGTGAATGCCAATAGTTTAACGTCCCCTGCTACTAGAATGTGAATGCCAATTTAGCGCCCCTGCTACTAGAATGTGAATGCCAATAGTTACGCCCCTGCTACTAGAATGTGAATGCCAATAGTTTACATCCTGCTACTAGAAGTGATGCCAATAGTTACTCCCCTGCTTAGAATTGTGAATGCCAATAGTTAATATCCCTGCTACTAGAATGTGAAGCCCAATTTACGCCCCTGCTACTAGAATGTGAATGCCAATAGTTACGACCCCCTGCTACTAGAATGTGAATGCCAATAGTTTACATCCCTGCTAACTAGAATTGTGAATGCCAATAGTTACTATCCCCTGCTACTAGAATGTGAATGCCATAGTTACATCCCTGCTACTAGAATGTAAATGCCAATAGTTACTCCCCTGCTACTAGAATGTGAATGCCAATAGTTACACATCCTGCTACTAGAATGTGAATGCCATAGTTACGCCCCTGCTACTAGAATGTGAATGCCAATAGTTACGCCCCTGCTACTAGAATGTGAATGCCAATAGTTACATCCCTGCTACTAGAATGTGAATGCCAATAGTTACTCCCCTGCTACTAGAATGTGAATGCCAATATTTACATCCCTTCACTAGAATGTGAATGCCAATAGTTTCCGCTCCTTCTACTAGAATGTGAATGCCAATAGTTACATCCCTGCTACTGAATGTGAATGCCAATAGTTACATCCCGTACTAGAATGTGAATGCCAAGTTACATCCCTGCTACTAGAATGTGAATGCCAATAGTTACACCCCTGCTACTAGAATGTGAATGCCAATAGTTACATCCCTGCTACTAGAATGTGAATGCCAATAGTTACATCCCTGCTACTAGAATGTGAATGCCAATAGTTACATCCCTGCTACTAGAATGTGAATGCCAATAGTTACGCCCCTGCTACTAGAATGTGAATGCCAATAGTTCCCCCTGCTCCTAGAATGTGAATGCCAATAGTTACTCCCCTGCTACTGGAATGTGAATGCCAATAGTAACCTGTACTACAATGTGAATGCCATAGTTACTCCCTGCTACTAGAATGTGAATGCCATAGTTACTTACATCCCTGCTACTAGAATGTGAATGCCAATAGTTACCCCCCTGCTACTAGAATGTGAATGCCAATTAGTCCCCCCTGCTACTAGAATGTGAATGCCAATAGTTACTCCCTGCTACTGGAATGTGAATGCCAATAGTTACACTCCCCTGCTACTAGAATGTGAATGCCAATAGTTCACTCCCTGCTACTAAGGTGAATGCCAATAGTTACGCCCCTGCTACTAGAATGGAATGCAATAGTTACATCCCTGCTACTAGAATGTGAATGCCAATAGTTACATCCCTGCTACTGGAATGTGAATGCCAATAGTTTACCCCCTGCTACTAGAATGTGAATGCCAATAGTTCTCCCCTCTACTAGAATTGTGAATGCCAATAGTTACTCCCCTGCTACGAGAATGTGAATGCCAATAGTTACGCCCCTGCTACTAAATGTGAATGCCAATAGTTACCCCCTGCTACTAGAATGTGAATGCCAATTTACATCCCTGCTACTAGAATGTGAATGCCAATAGTTTACTCCCTGCTACTAGATGTGAATGCCAATAGTTTGCCCCTCTACTAGAAATGTGAATGCCAATAGTTACTCCCCTGCTACTAGAATGTGAATGGCAATAGTTACGCCCCTGCTACTAGAATGTGAATGCCAATAGTTACATCCCTGCTACTAGAATGTGAATGCCAATAGTTACATCCCTGCTACTAGAATGTGAATGCCAATAGTTTACATCCCCTGCTACTAGAATGTGAATGCCAATAGTTACGCCCCTGCTACTAGAATGTGAATGCCAATAGTTACTCCCCTGCTACTAGAATGTGAATGCCAATAGTTACGACCCCCCTGCTACTAGAATGTGAATGCCAATAGTTACGCCCTGCTACTAGAATGTGAATGCCAATAGTTACACCCCTGCTACTAAATGTGATGCCAATAGTTACATCCCTGCTACTAGAATGTGAATGCCAATAGTTACTCCCCTGCTACTAGAATGTGAATGCCAATAGTTACGCCCCTGCTACTAGAATGTGAATGCCAATAGTTACTCCCCTGCTACTAGAATGTGAATGCCAATAGTTACATCCCTGCTACTAAAATGTGAATGCCAATAGTACTCCCCTGCTACTAAATGTGAATGCCAATATTTACCCTCCCTGCTTGTGAAGGTTCTCATTCATCCAGGTCATGGTATATCTGTTGTATTCAATTAGATCACTGGACATGAAATGTAGTTTCTTGAAGACGTTTCGCTAGTCATCCGCTGTTGTCTTTCTCAATTCGAATGACTTGTACAAGAATCTGTGGCAATTATGTAACCTGGAAAATCCCAATTAGCATATCACACCAGGTGTTAAGGTGTGAATCTCCGAAATTAGAAGAATTTCAAAAAACATCGTATCCCTGTCTGCTTTAAACCGAACCACACTGAGCAGCAATTGGTACATCCGAAAGACCCAATTTACCTAAACCAAGAAAAGGCGACATCATATATGCAGTGCAGTGCAGTGAAGAATGCTCTGATTTGGTATGTGGGGAGACCAAACACGCAACTGCATCACGTATGGCCCAGCACAAAGCCAAGAATTCCTCGGGTCAGACTCATCCGTGTATCTGCATCTTAAGGATAAAGGACATACCTTTGAAGATTGTAATGTTAACATACTGGCGAAGGACTGACTGGTTTCAAGAGAGGTGTTAAGGAGGCATTTATGTGAAAAATAAAGACCAAGCCTAAATATGGGTGGGGGGTTCGACACCAACTGTCTGCCATGTACAATACTGTTTTAACACCTTACTCTGGGCGTTCCTATAACACCTCTTAGCCACTATCTAATCAACACAACCAAACTTACCCTGGCTGTGATATGCTAATTGGGATTTTCCAGGGTAACATAATTGCCACAGATTCTTGTACAAGTCATTCTGAATTGAGAAAGCCAGTCGGATGACTAGCGAAACGTCTTCAAGAACTACATTTCATGTCCAGTTGATCTAATTGAATACACAGATATTTACATCCCTGCTACTAGAATGTGAATGCCAATAGTTACGACGCCCTGCTACTAGAATGTGAATGCCAATAGTTACATCCCTGCTACTAGAATGTGAATGCCAATAGTTACATCCCTGCTACTAGAATATGAATGCCAATAGTTACATCCCTGCTACTAGAATGTGAATGCCAATAGTTACGCCCCTGCTACTAGAATGTGAATGCCAATAGTTACATCCCTGCTACTAGAATGTGAATGCCAATAGTTACATCCCTGCTACTAGAATGTGAATGCCAATAGTTACATCCCTGCTACTAGAATGTGAATGCCAATAGTTACGCCCCTGCTACTAGAATGTGAATGCCAATAGTTTTCCGCCCCTGCTACTAGAATGTGATGCCAATATTACTCCCCTGCTACCAGAATGTATGCCATAGTTACGCCCCTACTAGAATGTAATGCCAATAGTTACTACTCCCTGCTACTAGATGTGAATGCCAATAGTTACATCCCTGCTACTAGAATGTGAATGCCAATAGTTACGCCCTACTACTAGAATGTGAATGCCAATAGTTACGCCCCTGCTACTAGAATTGAATGCCAATAGTTACACTCCCTGCTACTGGAATGTGAATGCCAATGTTACGCCCTGCTACTAGAATGTGAATGCCAATAGTTACATCCCTGCTACTAAATGTAATGCCAATAGTTACGCCCCTGCTACTAGAATGTGAATGCCAATAGTTACATCCTGCTCTATAATGTGAATGCCAATAGTTACAATCCCTGCTACTATAATGTGAATACCAATAGTTACTACCCCCTGCTACTAGAATGTGAATGCCATAGTTCCCTGCACTAGAATGTAATGCCAATAGTTACTCCCCCCTGCTCTAGAATGTGAATGCCAATAGTTACTCCCCCTGCTGTACTAGAATGTAAATGCCAATAGTTACCCCCCTGCTACTAGAATGTGAATGCCAATAGTTTTACAAGCCCCTGCTACTAGAATGTGAATGCCAATAGTTACAATCCCTGCTACTAGAATGTGAATGCCAATAGTTTACATCCCTGCTACTATAATGTGAATGCCAATAGTTTAAGTCCCTGCTACAGAATGTGAATCCAAGAGTTACTCCCGCTACTAGAATGTGAATGCCAATAGTTACGCCCCTGCTACTAGAATGTGAATGCCAATAGTTACGCCCCTGCTACTAAATGTTGCCAATGCCATGTTACTACTCCCTGCTACTAGAATGTGAATGCCATAGTTACTACTCCCTGCTACTAAATTGAGCCAATATTTACATCCTGCTACTAGAATGTGAATGCCAATAGTTACGCCCCTGCTACTAAATGTGAATGCCAATAGTTACAATCCCTGCTACTAGAATGTGAATGCCAATAGTTACATCCCTGCTACTAGAATGTGAATGCCAATAGTTACGCCCCTGCTACTAGAATGTGAATGCCAATAGTTACGCCCCTGCTACTAGAATGTGAATGCCAATATTTACATCCCTGCTACTAGAATGTGAATGCCAATAGTTACTTACTCTCCCCTGCTACTAGAATGTGAATGCCAATAGTTACATCCCTGCTACTAGAATGTGAATGCCAATAGTTACGCCCCTGCTACTAGAATGTGAATGCCAATAGTTTACATCCCTGCTACTAGAATGTGAACAATAGTTACATCCTTGCTACTAGAATGTGAATGCCAATTTTACATCCCTGCTACTAGAATGTGAATGCCAATAGTTTACGCCCCTGCTACTAGAATGTGATGCCAATAGTTACATCCCTGCTACTAGAATGTTAATGCCAATAGTTACATCCCTGCACTAGAATGTGAATGCCAATAGTTACATCCCTGCTACTAGAATGTGAATGCCAATAGTTACTCCCCTGCTACTAGAATGTGAATCCAATAGTTACGCCCCTGCTACTAGAATGTGAATGCCAATAGTTACTCCCCTGCTACTGGAATGTGAATGCCAATAGTTACACCCCTGCTACTAGAATGTGAATGCCAATATTTACTCCCCCTGCTACTAGAATGTGAATGCCAATAGTTACATCCCTGCACTAGAATTGGAATGCCAATAGTTACGCCCCTGCTACTATAAATGTGAATGGCCAATAGTTACGCCCCCCTGCTACTAGAATGTGAATGCCAAAAGTTACATCCCTGCTACTGGAATGTGAATGCCCAATATTACGCCCCTGCTACTATAATGTGAATGCCAATAGTTACAATCCCTGCTACTAGAATGTGAATGCCAATAGTTACGCCCCTGCTCCTAGAATGTGAATGCCAAAGTTACATCCCTGCTACTAGAATGTGAATGCTCATAGTTACATCCCGCCTACTGGAATGTGAATGCCAATAGTTACGCCCCGCTGCTACTAGAATGTGAATGCCAATAGTTACTCCCCTGCTACTGAATGTGAATGCCAATAGTTACGCCCCTGCTACTAGAATGTGAATGCCAATAGTTACTCCCCTGCTACTAGAATGTGAATGCCAATAGTTACGCCCCTGCTACTAGAATGTGAATGCCAATAGTTACTCCCCTGCTACTAGAATGTGCATCCAATAGTTACGACGCCCCTGCTACTAGAATTGAATGCCAATAGTTACGCCCCTCCTACTAGAATGTGAATGCCATATTACATCCCTGCTACTAGAATGTAATTCCAATAGTTCACCCCCCTGCTACTAGAATGTGAATGCCAATAGTTATGCCCTCTGCTACTAGAATGTGAATGCCAATAGTTACTCCCCTGCTACTAATGTAATGGCAATAGTTACGACGACGCCCCTCTGACTAGAATGTGAATGCCAATAGTTACATCCCTGCTACTAGAATGTGAATTGCCAATAGTTTCAACTCCCTGCTACTAGAATGTAAATGCCAATAGTTTATTCCCCTGCTACTAGAATGTGAATGCCAATAGTTATCCCCTGACTAAATGTGAATGCCATAGTTACTCCCCTGCTACTAGAATTTTAATGCCAATAGTTACACGTCTATCCCTTGCTACTAGAATTTGAATGCCATAGTTACGCCCCTGCTACTAGAATGTGAATGCCAATATTTTACTCTCCCCGCTACTAGAATGTGAATGGCCAATATTTTACGCCCGCTGCTACTAGAAGGTGAATGCCAATAGTTTACGCCAACCTGCTACTAGAATGTGATGCCAATAGTTACAATCCCCTGCTACTAGAATGTGAATGCCAATAGTTACTCCCCTGCTACTAGAAATGTGAATGCCAATATTTATCCCCTGCTACTAGAATGTGAATGCCAATAGTTACTCCCCTGCTACTAGAAATGTGATGGCAATAGTTACCCCCTGCTTACTAGAATGTGAATGCCAATAGTTACATCCCTGCTACTAGAATGTGAATGCCAATAGTTACATCCCTGCTACTAGAATGTGATGCCAATATTCTTACTTCCCCTGCTACTAGAATGTGAATGCCAATAGTTATGCCCCTTGCTACTAGAAATGTGAATGCCAATAGTTACTCACCTGCCCCCTCTACTAAATGTGAAATGCCAATAGTTACGCCCCTGCTACTGGAAGTGTAATGCCAATAGTTACGCCCCTGCTACTAGAATGTGAATGCCAAAGTATTACACCCCTGTCTACTAGATGTGGATGCCAATAGTTACATCCCTGCTACTAAATGTGAATGCCAATGTTACCCCTGCTACTAGAATGTGAATGCCAATAGTTACCCCCTGCTACTAGAATTGATGCCAATAGTTACATCCCTGCTCTAACGTTGACGCCATAGTTACACCTCCCTGCACTAGAATGTGAATCCCATAGTTACATCCCTGATAACCAGATGTGAATGCCAATAGTTTACATCCCTGCTACTAGATGTGAAGCATAGTTACGACCCCCGCTACTAGAATGTGAATGCCAATAGTTACGACGCCCCTGCTACTAGAATGTGAATGCCAATAGTTCTCCCTGCTACTAGAATGTGAATGCCAATATTACATCCCCTGCTACTAGAATGTGAATGCCAATAGTTACCCCTGCTACTAGAATGTTGACTGCCAATAGTTAGCATCCCTGCTACTAGATATGTGAATGCCAATGTTACATCCCTGCTACTAGAATGTGAATGCCAATAGTTACGCCCCTGCTACTAGAATGTGA
This sequence comes from Hymenochirus boettgeri, assembly GCA_019447015.1. Classification (NCBI taxonomy): domain Eukaryota; kingdom Metazoa; phylum Chordata; class Amphibia; order Anura; family Pipidae; genus Hymenochirus; species Hymenochirus boettgeri. Next base: position 48,451 of record JAACNH010001500.1, on the reverse strand, counting down.
ATGCCATAGTTACATCCCTGCTACTAGAATGTGAATGCCATAGTTACACCCCCTGCTACTAGAATGTGAATGCCAATTTGTTTACGTCCCCTGCTACTAATGTGAATGCAATAGTTACTCCCTGCTACTAGAATGTGAATGCCAATAGTCCCCCTGCTACTCATGAATGTGAATGCCAATAGTTAACAAATCCCTGCCCACTCTAGATGTGAATGCCAATTATGCCCCGTACTAAATGTGAATGCCAATAGTACCCCCTGCTACTAAGAATGTGATGCCATAGTTACGCCCCTGCTTACAATATGCTGTAATGCCAATAGTTACATCCCTGCTACTAGAATGTGAATGCCATAGTTTACTCCCCTGCTACTAGAAGGTGGATAGCATCATGCGATGTTTTGGGAAACAGTTCCCTTCCGTTCTTTAATATCTCAGGAGCCAGGGACGAAGGTAAGTAATAGCTCCTCAACCAAAGTAATAGCTCCTCAACCATCAGTTCTTCAATCAATATCTCAGGAGCCAGGGACGAAGGTAAGTAATAGCTCCTCAACCACCTTAGGCTATGTAACACTGTAGTTCGTTCATTCATACCATCAATGGTGTGGGCGCAGTTCTTCGTAGAAGTTCGCACTTTAGCAGATTTTCTGAAAAAAAAACACTTTCAAAGGTAGAAAACATGCCAAAACCCCATGGAATATAAAAAAAAGTTACCAAATGTCAATCTCCCAAATGTCCTGAATCAAACGGTATGCCATACGTGTGGTTACACACACAGACGTGGAAGCGAATAGCCACGAAGTGAGACAATGCATAATGGCTCAAAACCAGTGAAAATATTCAGCCAACTCCAAATTTGAACAGTCTGCAGTTTTTCCCACAAAACACCCCCATAACTCAGAAATACCCCACAAAAACTATATAATAGATAATAGATAGATTAACATGAAAAATAGCCAGTAGAATCTCAAATCTACAGCTCCAAAGCCTACTGTGACCATTTCTAGAAGTCAATATCCTTGTAGGAATCTAGGGGTCTAGATCTCTCCTAGTTCTCTCGTAACTCATCGGATAGAACGGACACCTGACTCAGTACTAAGGTGTGCTTTAAATGTGGGCTCCCGAGATGTACAATGTGCCAATATATTAAAAAGTCCAAGTCGTTTGCCAGCACCCGTACAGGTATACAATATGATATTGATCACTTTCTAAACTGTGAAACTAAATTTGTGGTATATCAAGCAACCTGTGATTGTGGACTACAATATGTTGCAAGACTATCAGATGTGCGTCACAAAGGATAGCAGAACATGTTAATGCCATAGCTAGAGCAATATGGATTTAGCTATTTCTATACATACAACATGATATGTACAACAAATTAACTTTTCAAATTATAGATACATTGAGAATGGGTATTAGAAGGGGTGATAAGCACAAGAAACTCCTGAAAATGGAAGCAAAATGGATTTATAATCTCAAAAGTCCAAACAATAGCCCTATTTGATTTAAATTTTGAATTGTCTGTGTTTATGGACTAACATATATTAATTCCAAGATTCAAATATATGATTTATACGATCTGTGACTCAATTTCGGATCACCTTTTATTATGGTGTCTATAAATATAAGATTTGATTATTAATACTTATATGTGAGTATCTGGTTGATAGTTTACCTATTTTGTTCATATTCTCTATATCGTGCATAATATATTATATATATATTATATATTATAATATCTTACATATTCTACATCTGCTAATTGACAACACAAATTCTGTGAAGCTTTTGTCATGACTTATTTTGCAGTCAGACAATGGGATCTCTTTAGGATATTTAAACTAGATTGTATAAGATTATATCATTATATATATTAATAATGATATGTACCTAGATAATGGCTACACTATATGTCTCTCAGTACTGTTCATTATTGGTTACAATGTTGTACTATATAGTTTTTGTTATGTTCCACAATGTTTCTTTTTGTTGTTTTTATTTCTATTTTAGTAATTACTGTCAAGGGTTAATATACCTTTGGTGTGCATAGTTTCCAATCAATGTGATTGGTATAAAGACGCACACCAGCAGGAGGAATACGTCTTTGATGGTTGACTGTTTGTCGCGAAACGGCTCAGACGCCTTCCCCCTTGATGTGTGCAGTATGTTAGCTCTTTAATGGAATGGCTCGTGTTTGATTTTAACCAAGGAAAAATAAAGGATTGTTACTTTACCCACTTGCGTGTTGCCTGCTCAGACTTATATTTCAAAATCTCACCTGTGTATGTGCTGTGCTTGTAGGTATATGCTCATTCGTCTTTCGTCACATGTGCCACTTAACAAGCGGTAAAGGAACAGTAGGAAGCATAAACATAACCAAGTTTTCACATTATGGGTCCCTTGGTAAACGCATTTCAAACCATGTGTATCCTTGTAAAATCGAATCTTATCCTTTGAAACGTCTGGTACAAGCTTGTTCCAGATGTATAGTGTACGGTAGGTAATCACTGAGCATCTTAAGTTGTAATCTTGGTCTGAATCTGAAAACTCAACTGCTTCTCATAGAATACACTTAATTGTAAAACATAACTGCATCATTGTACAGATTATAGTCCAACCCCTACCATGCCATCTGGATCCTTTGCCGGTAGCAACTGATCTATGTAAGATACAATCTAACTAATTTTTAAGCCCCAAATATTAAAGTATCCACTCTAAAAACACACAATAAAGTGTAAAATCCCACTACACTAAATGGCATTTAAGTAAATTTAACCCCTTTGAAAGATTGGATGAAATAACTGTTCTCCTGATCTCAGTAACATGCTCCTTGCCTATTCTGTCCTATAAAGGATTGGCTGAGGCTACTAGTGGGTTTGACCACACTGTGTATACTGGAACGTTGGGAAATAAAAAAAAAAGCCCCATGTAGAAAGGTAAATTTCTGAACACCTATATTGAAATGAAGAGATGAGACTAAGACTGGGTATCACAAGGTGTTTTTTTTTTCCAGCAAACTAACCAAAGTTTCATTCAATAGAAGGGGAACACACTCAAATTAGCAAATTTATAACTACTTTTGCGCAGTGCTATGATCTGGTCAACATTTATACAAACATAGAAAGATAAATCAATGCACATTCCTGGACCGGGCCCAAACAATATCATATTATCTTTAATTGAGGTCCTATAAAGCCTTTAATTAAAGCACTGGATGCCCTTTTCCATCCCTATTTTAAAAAGCCAAAGCTGGGGGAAGTGAGAAGCCGTATATGGATCCGTGCCACAACTATGAGAAAGCAAAAAGTTTGCTAATGGTAATTGAAGTAAGAAAAGTTAGAGTTAGGACCTTCCAGACTGGGGTTACCTTGTGACGTGGTTTAAGGCTTTCATTCATGTGATCACAGTAATTTACTAAAACCCTTATTTATAAAGTATGCCAGTGTGCAATAATAATTGTAGGGCCTATGAATGTGCATTGATTATCTTTTGTTTGTATTTTTATATTGGACGGTTCAGGCAAAAAGAACCACGTGATCAATGTGTTGATAAATCACGGCATGTGCAGCTCGTTTAGAAAGCCGACCGAACTTCCCGAAACTGGAACCTGAATTTGGGGGCCACGTTGTTTTAAACAGGTGATCATGCATATTTCATTCATACTCGCGATAGCTGTTTAACAAACACTATACTGAGGTGGTAGGGCCCGGCCTCCAATCCGTGGGATGGCCAGGCCCAGCAGTTACGCCCCTGCTGCTTTTATATGTAGATCTTTTATATGAAGTCAGTGGGTATGCGAAACAAAATAAGACAAAGTTGTTTTTGGGGGGTGACATACACTCTGTAACATGTAATGCAACATGATGATTTTGGTGGTAACATGCTGCAACATCAGCGAAAGACAAAGGCAATAATCAATAGTATTTCATATAAGGGTCGTGGTAGGAAAATCTCAATAAAGTAGTTTCATTACTCTTCATAATTCTAACCATTCCAGGATACAACAAGAAAACCTTGAATTGTATCCAATATACACGTCAGAGAGGGGCAGAAAATCATTCTAAAGGCAATTATAGTGAGAAATTGTTTTTTTAAATTCCTTCCATGTTCCTATAAGTCACCCCACCACCATGGTACCTTTAGTTCTTTAAATTCCTACATAGTCCCCCGAGATATAAGCCTTTGAATATGCTGATTTGTAGGAGCCTCTACACCTCATCTGTCCAAAGGCACACAACCACACAATCCAAAATCCCCTGCAGTAACTAGTCACACACTCCTCACCCACCTATATGACCTGTCAATAATAGTCCAAATGGCTGTAGTGCTAACAAACAATCACATAAACATATGAACCCACAATATGAGCATAAAACACTGATAAAACAGCCCCTCCTCCCCAAAAAATCTATATCATACAAACATGACTCAAATGAACACTAATACAGGATACAGACATATACCAAACAAGACACACAAGTGCAATCTAAATGAAATATATAGACTAAGAATAAAGCACCTGAAATGTAAAGGACAACAAGCATGTCACTGTGTTTGTGAAGGTCTCACTACAAGCTTGCTGTTACACTGTCTCCCTCTCTTCATGATTATGATCTCAGCTAAGCAGGGGAGTTAGATATACTTTAGATAAAAAAGTAAATAACATAGCCAGTTAAGAACAGGCAGAGTTCAAGTACTTACTTGTAAGAATCTTCAGCACACTTTCCTCCTCCTCTCCCCCTCTCCCCTCCCTTCAGCATATTGCTATGTACTATTCCACACTTGCTTGGCAGTCTAGCTACTGGAAGGGAGGTGGTCAACAGGATGTCAGCACTTCATTTAAATATTCCTTTACTGACAATGCTCGGACTCTGTATAACAGCCGTCACTCTCTGCTTGAGGGTGACTAGACAGAGAGGGAGGGTGACTTTCTACACAGCTTGGTACAACTTCTGCCAGTGTGAAGAAACGAAGCCACACAGAAACAATGAAAGTAAGGCAGTTATACAAGTGATCTTATACATTGTATACTGACAAAGTTTTTTTTTCACTAATAGTTTGCCCTTTAATCTTATAGGCAACACAATACAGGGTACATTATCCTTACATCAGTTCATTAGTGGCCATGATTGGTCCATGTTTATAGGATCTCAGAATATAAAAATTACAAGCAATTTACACAAAGCAACCAATATATTACCCATGGGGTTTCCATTTTTCTTTAATAGAAACTGATGGTGTTGTGTATCTTCGTTATGCAGTTATGCTGGCATTCAACGTTTTGTTTAATAAGTGGTTGACATTGACGATGTCCCTAATTTCTCTATAAATCTAATTGGCTCTTTATCAGTTTTAAACCTGTATGGATTGGCAATTGATCAGAAAGGGTCAGCCATGACTGTGCATGTAGTTAAATAATGGAACCAAAGCTAAAAGGTGTTGTTGCATAATAATCAGCCAGGCGGAGAACAAAGTGAACATAGAGTCAGATGCCATAGGAAAGAAGCGAAGTTTAACAGGTGCTCAAGTTCAAACAAAGCAATCTAAAGATCCATAAAACACTTCATTTACCTCTAGTCTGTAGGATTTTTATTTCATTATGTGGATTTAACTCTCTGAAACTGAATCAATGAGCTTACCAGAAAGAATAAGGGGAAAAGGGAGATAGTGTAGAATTGCAAGCTTCATAAATAAAGCAATCGGTTAGGTCACAATGTTTACTGTATTTGGTTTATACAGATCACAGATTTGCAAAGCGCACAGGTTGTAGGTTACGTGATTGGCATTTCATTAAAGGGGATGTGAAGTGGGATTATAACGTAACATAAAGAGGGGAGCTTCTTTAAATCATTAGGTGTTTTGCAGCTGGGCGACATGAAATCTGAAAGCAGCAAGGTGAGCCTAGTGTTTATTACTTACATACTCCCCCCCCCCCCTCCCGCCATCAGTTTCATTCATGACATCTCCATTTTAAAGGACTTCCTGCCACCAACCTTGCAATGACTGCTTGTTGTGCATTGCAGTGGATTTCAAGGGCAGGTTGTACTGGTCATTGCCAGAGTACATAGGTAGGCTAAAGTCTCCCCCCCCCTAAACAAATTGGGTGGTATAACTAAGGGGGATGCAAAACCCTAACTGCCTACCAACCTCTGAGGCCGAAAAGATTGACAATACTACAAGAATTCTTAGCTCTGTTTTTTTTGTCTTTAAGACTAATAGTCAACAAGTATGGGTATCTTATACCCAACTTTTTTTGTAGCCCCTATCTGATCTCCCTATAAGGCAAAGTTGACAACAACATCTTAAAAGAAATTAGGGTCACTTTTCTTGAGTCAATATAATAATTAGCATTTTTTAATAATAAGAAAGTGTAGTTTTGTTTACACTCACAGGCTGTATATCAATGTACATTCCACTGTCACACCCTAATTCAAATATTAGGACTGTCCTGGATATTCCGATGTTGTGGTAACTTTGTAAAGACCAAGTACGAATATGAATTAAACCTGACAAGTCTTTTTTTTTTAGATATCAGACCTACTACCACTACCAAATACAAGTGAATCCACCAATAAACTCTAAAATTATTGTGACAAGTTTCTTTAGAGACAGGGGATTGACTATGATCTAATTTTTTAAAATAAATGCTGTTAATGATTTGCTGACAAAATGATCAGCCAACATACCATTGCCATAAATTAAATATACCACCGATTCAATTGCAAATAGAATAGCCTTATAGCTCTATGTAAAAATCGAAATCTGAAAAATGTAAGCAACCTGATAGAAGTATTATATTCTTTGTCATTTTCCATCCATAGTCTGTAATGATACAGCCAAGATCACTAGAGATGGAAATCTAGTGAGAAATTTTACTAGCTCTCTGTAACAACATCTAGCGGGGGAATCTGAATTATTAGTTGGCAACACTCAATTTCAGCTCAGATGCTTGTTTAAACTTTCAAAGAAGAGATACCGGAATGACCCAGTTATCATGAGCACGCTCCTTATCCTATTTATTGCATGTGTATTCATAGATTGCATGCTATCTGCATCATTCAAGTATACTTGTATGACTGCATTGTCTAGTGTCTCATTTTCTTGAGTTCCTCATTGTACATTGATAGAACAGAATAGAGTGGTATTCACTCTCCTGGATGCAGAAACAACTCCACTTTTACTCAAAGGAATTGTATGGATAATAATTCATAAACACTACAGATACAAAATAAATAACCTGAATACATTGAGTTCAAGCACAGTAGAGTGCCTGAAGCTTGTTTCCTTTTTTCTCTGGGGGAAACTACACAGAAGGTCTTCATCATTGGTTAAATACTACTACCCAGGAGAGTTAATAAATTCTGGAGTTATATGTACTGGAGATTCTTTACTGTAGATATCTACATCATATATACAAGAAAGACATATGTGGTATAGGGATTGAAAAAGGTGTCTATTGGACCGTTGGACTCTACAAGGCTTATTAAGTTGTTCATATAAGACCTGCACTAAACAACATATGAAATACATTTATACAAGTTTATATAGAATCGGAGAACCTACTGTTTTCAGGAAATCTCCTTGAAATCTATGGTGACGTCTGGAGCTGAACCTCTACCTGTGATTCACCCAGCTTTACCCTTTGTGTTTTTATTTTGCATACATTTCTCGTTTTCATATTCTGTGAATGATCACTAATGAATGAATAGCCGAGGGCTACATTATTTATCTAATAGATGTATTACACCAATACCTGTCGATATTGTTATATTTAAAAGGTAACATAGTAATAAAGGTTAAATAAAGACATTGTGTTATCTAGTCCAACCTTTATACACTACTCATTAACCCTTCCTAACAGTTGACCCAGAGAGAAAAAAAGGGGGGGGGGATTCTTTCCTGACTTCAAGTGGCAATCAGTAAAGATCCCTGGATCAACCAGATCTTATATATTAATACCAGTAATTCTCTTTTTTTTTAGTTTTGAGAAACTTATCCAACCCCTCTTTAAAGCTATTCAATAAACTTGCCATTACCACATCTGCTGGAAGACAGTTACATAGTTTTACTGTTCTCACTGTAAGGACCTTCCTAACCTAATGAACCTTCTTCTAAATCTTAAAGGATGTCCCAGTCCTCTAATTCCTATGAACAATCACCAGTTTCTTGTATGGCCCATTAATATATTTATATAAATTGATCATATCCCCACGCAATCCTGCCCATCTCCAGTTTAAACAGCCCTAACTTGTCTTATCTATCCCCATAGTCAAGCCCTCCATTCCCATTATTATTTATTGCCCTTTCTGAAATCCTGCCATTTCCAAGACGTCCCTTTTGTATATGGGATTCCGAAACTGCACCACATCTTCCAAATAGGGCCTTACCAGTCTTTGTAAAGAGGTAAATAATATCTCCCTCTTGAATCTATACCTCTCTTTATACAAGACAATATCTTGGTAGTTCTCGCCGTGGGTATCTGCAATGCTGGTATTGTCTGTTATCTACTAGAACCCCCAAATCTTTTTCCAAAAGAGATTCTTTAGCCCAGAGCCATTTAAGATGTATAGGGCCACAGGATTGTTAAACCCCAAATGCATCACTTTACAGTTATCAACATTGAATCTCATCTGACACTCTGCTACCCTTTTGATGTGCATACTGTAGTTTTGTGTCATCAGCAAACACAGAGACCTTGTTCTCAATTCTAGTCCAGAACCCTAAGTTACTTCACTTAGAACTTTAGCCCAAACAGATGTAGCTCCATTGACCATAACTCTGTAGCGATCCAACAACCCACGTCCTTCTATTGTGCATCCACTGCTTTGCCAGAATCTAAATTCTTACTCACTTCATAAAATAAAGCAAGTTACAGTAGTCTGTATTTTCCTTTTATCCTCATTTTCTAGCTGTATACCTAGCTTAGACACAAGAACAGAATCTAAATTAATATCTACTGGTAGGGGGTACCACCAGTTATAGAGTGGATTTCCTAAATATATAATCATGGTATAAACTGGGATATCACTAAAACACAAGAAAATTATTTGGCATGGATACAGAACTAAGGTACAGTTATACACCCACGGTATCCATTATTACCAATAAATAAGTCACAAATACTGTGGTTTATCCGTAGTTTGCACAGTGGGCCATACAGTATAAATAAATTAGCTATAACTACAGTATTCTACAATATAGTCTAAAAACAGATGTAATGATGACCATGGCTCATCTAATATATAAAAAGTTCTGTCATTTTTACCTACCAGCGTTCCTGTTCAGGGTTGACAGATTTCTCCCCAGAACAGTAGGGGTGGGAGATGAAAATGGGCATAAAGTGGAGAGCTTGCCTGCAGGGTTTCCAGGCTGGGACTTAAGTAGAGATGGACTAGAACTCGAACTCGAACCCGAGTTTGAGCCAAACTATTCATTTCGAACGAATTTGGATTTCTCGAACTATCCCAGAACCGAATTTTCGATATTTTTGGACTTTCGATAAATATCAAATGTTCGACTGTTCGAAATGTGCGAGTAAAATGCCTATTTACCTATACGGAGCATCGAATCTGTGAGTAAAGTGTCCATTAAAACCTATACCGCGAGCATCGAATCGCGAGTAAAATGTCCATGGTATCTAGGCGTGAACGCGAGCATCAATATCGCGAGTAAGTGTCCATAAAAACCTATACGCAACATCAAATTGGTACCTAGGTGCGAACGAGCTCGAAAATACGCGTGTGAGAGTAAAATTGGTTTTTTCAAATGTCCTGGATATTCGAACATGTTCCCCAGACCATTTCCCAGGTCCCACAGCCATTTACATTAGTTACCATTGATTTTTAATTGTATTCATTCAAACTTTTCGAACTATTTCTCCCATTGACTTAATGGTCCTTTTCTACCTTTCCATATAGTTCGAAAGTTCGAAAACGGCCGAACTTTCGAAAGTTCGGCCATCTCTAGACTTATCCTGAGTGCAGGACTGTTCTGACCAAATACAGTAAGACAATTCTGTTCCCACCACATTTTCCTTCCTGGCCCATTTATTTGCAGACGCATGTTGTCTTGACCACAAAATGATCCACTGACTGGTTGTCCAAATGGGAACATCGTGAGTTACTTTTTCTAATGAATGACCAGCATTACTATGAGATTGATTTAGCGTGATAAAGACTGTTATCCAAATATTCTAAAATTGTGGTGTAGACCCTCATATATATAACCTCATCAACATTGCTATTGGACTCTCACAGTTTTATCATTTTTGAGATCTCAGTTTAGACTCAATTCATTTACACAAGATCATTACGAATGCAAACTCTTCTCTGTTTATGTCTTTGTGCTATAATCTGCTTCTACATTCATCAGACGATGGTTTAATCCATGTCACTTGCAGCTATTATAGCAATTATGCATCAAACTTCTATGTTGCTGTCTTTGAAGCATAAAACTAGATATTTAGGAAGCAAATTGTGCACATTATAATTTAATGTTTGCTTTGTTTGCTCTGAAATGCTACATTTAAATGTAATTTACCATATAAGTTGGGTTGATCTGCATGAAGAATAACATAGCTATGGGTAGAATTGCTTTTTTTTTTAAAGATAGTTTAAAACCCTTTTAGCCTTGTGCTACTAGCGATGGAAGACACAGAACTGAACTAGTTCAACAGGGTTGAATTAATTAAATGGTCCATGTTAACATCAATGTTAATCCTGAGGAGAAGTTTTTCCAGTATTCAGAGCATTGCAGTTTTTACCCAACATATGTTCTACAACAGTTTTCTCTGCTCTAATTCATCCAGCTCCAGATGGCGTCCTGCCCCCCAGGCTTTCATCTGCCCCGTCGACCAGTCTTCAGTTGTCTGGTCTACACCAGTTCGATGCAAACGCTCCTGGCTTGCCCAACTCACCACTCCAGATGAGGTCCCATCCTCTGAATGAAATCACAGAGTAGCAAACAAGAGTCATTTATTTTCACAAACATATAAAAATTCCCAATTCATTATTAGTATGTTTATTGTTTTCTGTGTTTGTGGTTATATTCGGGACCTTTAATGATTTACTTTATTAACAATCTCCAGCCATTTACATCTTATGATTTAAGGATTATTGCATCTAACGATATGGAGAAACCTATGCAACTGGACCTCTATATATACCAAAGAAGATAGTAAGTAACAGTATCTATCTATAGTCATCTATCTATTTTGGACAGGCTTTATTGTGACATAGAAAGTGACTAATATAATTAGAACAGCCCCTTAAATTTTGATTGACTGAATAATGCTCCACCACTCCATATTCATTTAAACTATATTCTTTGCTTACATTGACAAATCTTCATTTTGCTTTTTATTATGTTTATATTTCAGTAGGGTTGCATTGTTGCCCTTTAATACACAAGGATTAGTAGTCATGTGACATTATGACATAGCTATGCACCTATTATTATTATTATTTTGTGAATTTATATAGAGCCAACCATCGTAACATTTACAATTACATGTATACAATCACATCGAAGAGCTTGCAATCTAAGCACATTTATTTGACCATACATCCAATTAGTATGTCTTTATGATTGTGTTATTTTCATTTAAGGGGTGAACCTGCCCTTTAAAGTCATGGCTGGGTTATATAATTTTCAGGGATTTACCCAGAAACGCAAAGCAGCTATTGTATCTATCTTGAAATTACACCAAGTCCTAAATAGAATAGTAATAGGATTTCAATAGACTTGGCTCCATTCAAACCACAGCTCTTGCCTACACGTAATTTTTAAACCCCACGGTGTATTATTGTTATTTTAAAAGTTGTTTTCCCCCTGGAATACCTGTTATGCGATGGTCAGCCACAAATTCAAATCCATCTCGTTTTGGAACTTTACACACAATTTTATTACTAATAAAGTTTAACTTTCAAGCTATCATCTCAGGCAATTTTATAGGCATTTAGGTGTGCTCTAGGGAAAAAGGGAACAGACTATTAGTATATGGACTGTAAAACAGTTTAAAACAAGGACACACACACACACAAAAATGAAGATTAGTTTCATCCAAAAAAAAGGAACCAAAAACAAAAAACAAAAAAACCCCCAGCCTTTTCAACAAAACGAAGGGCTTTATGTTTCATTTTAGAAGTTTACTATTTTCAAGACACAATCACACTGATTGCAGATAAAATGATACAACGGATTTTTAACATCTTGTGATAAATGATTTAGGTGCTAAAATTAGGAGAGCAGGAACATTGCATCTCAAGTTTTCATAACATAGCCATGTTGCAATTTTATGTAAATTGTTTGGGCTGTAACATCTCATAGAATGACATGCTAATACTCCTTGTCCAGAAAACAAGCTTGTTGTAGGTAGTGATGGAATTCTGGTTTCAAAACAAACCTAGTGGACTATAAACCTCCCGAGTTACTGTATGTCTGGTTGTGGTCATTTACAACCATACTATACATGCAGTACTAGAGTTGATCAATCTTATATTCTAAATTTTCAAAAAAAAATTAATTTAAAATCGAAAAATCTAAATTTGAAAATTTTAAATTTCAATATGAAACTCGACTTCACTTAGAGATTTTTATAGTCACTTGCCCAAGACTAGAGTACATTTTTAGAAGATTAGACTCAGCCATGCTGAATGTTACCATGTCAGATATTAGTAGATACACCTTTAATCACAGTTCCCACAAAGTGTTAATTTTTTATGAGGCAACTACTTTATTTCCTATATGATCCGACTTCCTTACACAAAGAGTAGCTCATAGCTGGTCAGTATATCTTAGAAATACGGAAGAAGATAGAAGATCAGAACCATATTATCTTAGGACCATATTATCTTTACATCTGTATTCATCAGTACTACAGACAGACAAATGCTAGTGAAGCCCACGTGAATAGTGTAGCCCAGAGGACTGGTCATTTCTGTCCCATTCACATACATTTTGTTTTTCAGCAGCTTGTTGTGAGTTGAAGAAATCTTTTCCATTTACTGACAATGTAGTCTCAATACTGAGGAACGAAAAGGGACTTTGATAAACTGTAAACAAAGTGGTATATTTAGAGATTCAGTGGGGTAATCACTTCCCATTCCCATAGATCTTTTATGGGTAATAAGTGCTTATCAGGATATCAGGACACAAGGCTTTAATTTAATCACTTAGATTGAAGATGCCATGGTAATTATACTATATGTATCAAGGACCTGTCACTATCTCATAGTGTAGAGAAATAGTAAGATAAGCCCTTTATCAGCAATTAAACATGGGGAGATAAGGTAAACACATTAAAAACTTTAAAAACAATAGTAACCAATCATTCTCCTACATACTTTGATATATATTATGCAAAATATAATATCCTATATAAATGATAACCCTCAATACTCATCTGTCCTCAGTCAATAACCATCAGTAAGTCCCAGGAACATAATGTTAAGGGGCATCATGCTATAGCTATGTGGGAGGAGAATGGTAAAGTGCTCAGAGATGTGCGCTGGCCGAGTTTCACCAGAATGGCTTTCCCAAAGCAGCATGGCAGAGGAGCAATGGGGGTTTTAAATCCCAGACGAGATCTCGCAATAACCTAGACATACAAAAACGAATTCTAGTGCACACACAATTCTAATTGCATATTGGCTACCTCCATAAGGTTGCTACTACAAACAGCCTGCTAAACCCTGGATAAATAAATCAATTAGTTCAATAAGTTGGCCAAATTATTTTAAGCCAGTCACCACGTCAAGGTTACTTTCTGTAACTGGGTCCTAACCTACTGGTACTTGCCTTTTTGGCTACATTAGCTGACAGCTTCTCCTGTGTGGCCTGGTGTTTGAAGCTGACTCTAGTTTAAAGTACTTTGCTCAACGAGCACATAACCTAACTCTGGTGGGAGTACAATTTCCCAGAAGGCTTGGTCAAACCTTCAATGTAACACCAATATATAGAAAATTGGGCGTTGTACTCCATATTAAGTGCAACTAGGGACCAAAAATATAATACTTAAAAAAAACAGAATTCTAGTGCACACACAATTGGTTACCTCCATAAGGTTCTACTACAAAATGCTCTGGATAAATAAAACAATTAGTTCAATAAGTTGGCCAAATTATTTTAAGCCCATCACCACGTCACCACCTAGAACAACGTGTAACCTTCTAGTTACTGAGAGAATTTGAAATTTTAAAAATCGTAAATTTTCTATAATTTTAGAAACTTTTTGCAATTTCCTGAATCCCAAATATGATCCAAATGGCAAACAGAAAGGGCATGAAGTTTCCTGTACTAGACATTTCCTCTTCCTTCGGTCCCTGAGCTTTTACAGAACAGCATTACCATTGCTATTCATACCTTAATTTTTGTAGCCAACTCCATTTGGACTGGGTCTGCTTGTAGATATTGAATTATCGGATTTTTTGTGAGTTAGGCCATCTCTATAGGTGAGGAACTAATGCCATAATACGTGAATGCACACCAGGCAATGCTTCGTTGTTGGCAGCAACTCAGTTATAGTAGGTCTATTGTATAAAATCATTAATAACACAGTCTGATTAAATCCTGGAAGCAGCGGTAACCAGGATGTCTACACCAGATGGGTGGACAGTGTATGGTATCCTCCATCGTCACATCGGTATAACGTTAGTCCTGTGCCAACAAAGTCAAGCTTGAGTTATTTTCCTTCTCTCTACAGCCAGATTAAGAGATTTTGTTGAATAGGTGAAATTGACTGTAAAGGTAAAATGATTCTAATTGTGTGTGAGATTCCACAGCAACAGCACCAAGGGTTAATGTTCATTAATGTGTATTTGGTGAAGAGTCTGCCTTCCCCCCCAGACACCATATCCAGACACCCTTAATACCATCAGGAACAACTCCAAAAGGTAACCCCAAAGGCAAGGATATTCAGCCAAGGTGTAAAACCTGTACGTGCTGTAGCTCCATCAACTAAAAACAACATTGGGGAGTAGAACAATCCATTCTACCGTCCTGCTCCCAGGTGCTTTTCATTTTCTAAAAAGACATTTTTTTTTACAGTATAAACTGCTAATGCCAGTTCCTAGAAAGATTCCAACCGTACTGACATCACCAAGGAGGTAGATTTTTGGATTTGAAATGCATTACATCACACTAGACTGAACAAAGCGATTTGGTTGGTTGCTAAGTGTAGCTGGAAAAGGCAGTTGCTACATCTCAAATTAGGCTAAACCCAGATCTAAAGACTTATTAATATTTAAAAGCGTGTTCAGCAACCTGGGACAGATAAGGGGGTAAGAGGGCAATAGTAAATAAATGCATCTGTCTGTAGACAGATAATCAAGAAAATATTTATTGCCTTTTCTCCTTCAAGTCAAGTACAGACTTCTAAAGTAGTCGAGCAAAATAGCTTGCCATAAAGATAATTTAATTTGCAGAAATGAAGCAATCTTCTTTTATTAATGATGGAATGCACCATTCCTGGAATATGAATGAAAGATCATTCAGCAGGAGGAGGAAAAAGCGCCTCTTGCTTATCAATAATTAGTTTTCACAACAATTACTTACAAGTCATAAGAGCCTTGTTTTTCCCTTTCATCACTCGACCTTAACCTACGCATCTGTCAAACCGCTGCCCCCCCCCCCCCCTGGTGACAGCCACATTGTCAGCGATGTTATATTCCACATTGATTTTACAGTTAAGGGTTGGATTGTGATATATAGGGATTTTAAGAATTCAGCTGAGAGGCTGACTTTTGCCTTTTATCATTCCATTAAATTTAATAACCATCTTTTTTATTGTCATTCATCCATGAATTCTTACTTTAGGAAAGTGATAGCTCCAGCCGCGAACACTACTTTACTCTTGTTCAAAGGTTTTCATTGTGTTAGCCAACTAGCTCAATTACAGTTATCGCTCATGTTTTACATAATTGTGGTGACCCTTGTAGCAGGGATGTATGTGAAATTAGATGGCTTCACTTGTCATATAAGAAACCCCCTAAATTAAAGGCAATATTTAACCCACTAATGAATAAATATGAATAAATCCCCCACCCCCTATTGCCTTGAGGAAAGGGATTTAGGTTTAATAACATGAATGGTTCTTCACCCTTAGTGCAGTAATCTCTGAACACATTCATGGAGCCTTAGGTTGTCTTCTGACAGGCAGAATGTCCAGGTTTATAGCTGGTGACTGTATTTAGATGTGTTTGTGTGATTGGCTGCATGCTTAGTCAGTTTAAATATGAGTGCTGCATGCTTGTTTCTGTGAATGTGATTGGCTGCATGCTTGTTCAGTGTGAATGCGAGATTGCTGCATGATGGTTCAGTGTGAAGCATGATTGGCTGATGCTTGTTCAGTGTGAATGCATGATGGCTGCATGCTTGTTTCAGTGTGATTGTGTGATTGGCTGCATGTTTGTTCATGTGAATGTGAGAATGGCTGCATGTTTGTTCAGTGTGAATGGTAATTGGCTGCATGCTTGTTCAGTGTGAATGTGGAGAATGGCTGTGTTTGTTCAGTGTGAATGGGTGATTGGCTGCATGCTTGTTCAGTGTGATTGTGTGATTGGCTGCATGTTTGTTCAGTGTGAATGTGAGAATGGCTGCATGCTTGTTCATGGGAATGGTGATTGGCTGCATGCTGTTCATGTGATGCGTGATTGACTGCATGCTTGTTCCAGTGGTGAATGCGATTGGCTCCATGCTTGTCAGTGTGATTGGCTCTGTCTTGTTCAGTGGTGAATACGTTGGCTGCATGCTTGTTCAGTGTGAATGTGTGATTGACTGCATGCTTGTTCAGTGTGAATGGGTGATTGACTGCATGCTTGTCAGTGTGAATGGGTGATGGCTGCATGTTTGTTCAGTGTGAATGGGTTGATTGGTTGCATGCTTATTCAGTGTGAATGGGTGATTGACTGCATGCTTGTTCAGTGGTGAATGGCGTGATTGGCTCCATGCTTGTTCAGTGTGATGGCTGCATGCTTGTTCAGTGTGAATACGTGATTGGCTGCATGCTGTGTCAGTGTGAATGTGTGATTGCTGCATGCTTGTTCAGTGTGGAATGTTGGATTGGCTGCATGCTGTTGACCCCAGTAATGGGGTGATCTGCAGGGAATTTTGTCCTGTTAGAGAAGTTTTGTGGGATTACTGAGCAGTAGCTCTTCATTTATATACCATATCTTATTATGGGATTTGACCACACAGTCATGTTTACAAAGTACAACAGACGGGGTTTGATAAGACATTTTAGATCTCAACTATGAATAAGTTATTCATGAATGACCTGTGAATCCACAAGTATAAATCTTTATTAAATACCAGTGTGACAATTAATTATACAGATACAAAATATATGCAACAAATGGAGTATGTAACATCTAAAATATACACACCACTGTCTCAGAAAGTATGGCCAATACTAACCCAGATGATAGGGCCACACAAGGTGAAGCTCCTAATGGGATACTTATGACGTTTGATGGAGAAGACGGAAAATCCTTGTGCAGAATGCATCCAGTTTGAGAGTGATGTTGAACCCTAAACCATGGACTCCCTAGCCGGCATACTACCTGGACATACCCATCACTTAGTAACTTCACTTTTACCTTTGTGTAGGCCTATCGTCCCCCTGTGGCAGTAGGCCATACCCTCTGAGGATCTATATTACTAAAGACAGATTAGATATATATAGACTGTGCATACAGACTGTGAATGCACAATAGTTAGCCCTCCTGCTACTAGAATTGTGAAGTCCCAATAGTTAAGTGCCCCTGCTACTAGAATGTGAATGCCAATAGTTAACACGGCCAACTACACGCCCCTGCTACTACAGAATGTGAATGCCAATAGTTACATTGCATACGCCTAGTTACAATGTATCCACTAAGGTACATCCTCTACTACATAGAATCCTGTAGAAGGTGACCAATAGTTACATCCTGCTACTAGATGTTGAATGCCAATAGTTAATATCCCTGCTACTAGAATGTGAATGTTCCAGACTTTATACGTCCCCTGCTACTAAATGTGAATGCCATAGTTACATCCCTGCTACTAGAAGATGTGAATGCCAATAGTTACAACTCCCGCATATAGAATGTGTGAATGCCAATATTCCAAAACAAACAACAAACATTCTACATCCCTGCTACTAGAATGTGAATGCCAATAGTTACGCCCCTGCTACTAGAATGTGAATGCCAATAGTTACGCCCCTGCTACTAGAATGTGAATGCCAATAGTTACATCCCTGCTACTAGAATGTGAATGCCAATAGTTACTCCCCTGCTACTAGAATGTGAATGCCAATATTTACATCCCTGCTTGTGAAGGTTCTCATTCATCCAGGTCATGGTATATCTGTTGTATTCAATTAGATCAACTGGACATGAAATGTAGTTCTTGAAGACGTTTCGCTAGTCATCCGACTGGCTTTCTCAATTCAGAATGACTTGTACAAGAATCTGTGGCAATTATGTAACCTGGAAAATCCCAATTAGCATATCACAGCCAGGTGTTAAGGGTGTGAATCTCCGAGAAATTAAGAAGAATTTTCAAAAAACATCGTATCCCTGTCAGCATCATGCGATGTTTTGGGAAACAGTTCCCTTCCGTTCTTTAATATCTCAGGAGCCAGGGACGAAGGTAAGTAATAGCTCCTCAACCAAAGTAATAGCTCCTCAACCATCAGTTCTTCAATCAATATCTCAGGAGCCAGGGACGAAGGTAAGTAATAGCTCCTCAACCACCTTAGGCTATGTAACACTGTAGTTCGTTCATTCATACCATCAATGGTGTGGGCGCAGTTCTTCGTAGAAGTTCGCACTTTAGCAGATTTTCTGAAAAAAAAACACTTTCAAAGGTAGAAAACATGCCAAAACCCCATGGAATATAAAAAAAAGTTACCAAATGTCAATCTCCCAAATGTCCTGAATCAAACGGTATGCCATACGTGTGGTTACACACACAGACGTGGAAGCGAATAGCCACGAAGTGAGACAATGCATAATGGCTCAAAACCAGTGAAAATATTCAGCCAACTCCAAATTTGAACAGTCTGCAGTTTTTCCCACAAAACACCCCCATAACTCAGAAATACCCCACAAAAACTATATAACAAACATGCAGCCATTCTCACATTCACACTGAACAAACATGGCAGCCAATCACACATCACACTGAACAAGCATGCAGCCAATCACCCATTCACACTGAACAAACATGCAGCCATTCTCACATTCACACTGAACAGCATGCAGGCCACTCACCCATTCACACTGAACAAACATGCAGCCATTCTCACATTCACACTGAACAACTGCAGCCATCACACAATCACACTGAACAAGCATGCAGCCAATCATGCATTCACACTGACAAGCATGACAGCCCAATCATGCATTCACACTGAACCATCATGCAGTCACATCTCGCATTCACACTGAACAAGCATGCAGCCAATCACATTCACACTAACAAGCATGCAGCCACTCATATATTTAATCGACTCTAGCATGCAGCCAATCACACAAGCACACATCTAAATACAGTCACCAGCTATAACCTGGACATTCTGCCTGTCAGAAGACAACCTAAGGCTCCATTGAATGTGTTCAGAGATTACTGCACTCAGGGTGAAAACCATTCATGTTACTTAACCTAAATCCCTTCCAAGGCAATAGGGGGTGGGGGATTTTATTCCATTTTATTCATTAGTGGGTTAAACTATTGCCTTAATTAGGGGGTTTCTTATATGACAATGAAGCCATCTAATTTCACATACATCCCTGCTACAAGGGTCACCACAATTATGTAAAACATGAGCGATAACTGTAATTGAGCTAGTTGGCTAACACAATGAAACACTTTGAACAAGAGTAAAGTTATGTTCGCGGCTGGAGCTATCATTTCCTAAGTAAAGAATTCATGGATGAATGACATAAAAAAGATGGTTATAAAATTTTAATGGAATGATAAAGGCAAAGTCAGCCTCTCAGCTGAATTCTTAAAATCCCTATTATATCACAATCAAACCCTTAACTGTAAAATCAATGTGGAATATAACATCGCTGACAATGTGGCTGTCACCAGGGGGGGGGGCAGCGGTTTGACAGCTGCGTAGGTTAAGGTGCGAGTGATGAAAGGAAAACAAGGCTCTTATGACTTGTAAGTAATTGTTTGTAAAACTAATTATTGATAGCAAGAGGCGCTTTTCTCCCTTCCTGCTGAATGATCTTTCATTCATATTCCAGGAATGGTGCATTCCATCATTAATAAAAGAAGATTGCTTCATTTCTGCAAATTAAATTATCTTTTATGGCAAGCTATTTTGCTCGACTACTTTAGAAGTCTGTACTTGCACTTGAAGGAGAAAAAGGCATAAATATTTTTCTGATTATCTGTCTAAAGACAGATGCATTTATTTACTATTGCCTCTTACCCCCTTATCTGTCCCAGGTTGCTGAACGACTTTTAAATATTAATAAGTCTTTAGATCGGTTTAGCCTAACTTTGAGATGTAGCAACTGCCTTTTTCCAGCTACACTTAGCAACCAACCAAATCGCTTTGTTCAGTCTAGTGTGATGTAATGCATTTCAAATCCAAAAATCTCACTCTCCTTGGTTGATGTCAGGTACGGTTGGAATCTTTCTAGGAACTGGCATTAGCAGTTTATACTGTAAAAAATGTACTTTTTAGAAATGAAAGCACCTGGAGAGGAAGGTAGAATGGATTGTTCCTACTTCCCAATGTTGTTTTAGTTGAGGAGCTACAGCACGTACAGTTTTACATCCTTGGCTGAATATCCTTGGCTTTGGGGTTACCTTTCTGGATGTTCCTGATGGTATTAAGGGTGTCTGGAATGGTGTCTTGGGGGGGAAGGCAGACTCTTCCCAAATACACATTAATGAACATTAACCCTTGGGTGCTGTGACATCTCACACACAATAGCATTCATTTTTTACCTTAAGTCAATTTCACCTATTCAACACAATCTCTTATCTGGCTTTAGAGAGAAGGAAATAACTCAAGCTTGACTTACTGTTGGCACAGACTAACCGTACCTGTGACAGATGGAGGAATACCATACACTTTCCCCCCATCTGGTGTAGACATCCTGTTACCGCTGCTTCCAGGATTTAATCAGACTTGTGTTATTAAGATTTTAATACAATAGACACCTACTATAACTGAGTTGCCTTGCAGAACAACAGAAGCATTGCCTGGTGTGAATTCCAGTATTATGCATTAGTTCCTCACCTATAGAGATGGCCTAACTCACAAAAAATCCGATAATTCAAATATCTACAAGCAGACCCAGTCAAATGGAGTTGGCCTAAAATTAAGGTATGAATAGCAATGGTAACTTGCTGTAAATAGCTCAGGGACCGAGGAAATTGTCTGTACAGGAAACTTCATGCCCTTTCTGTTTTGCCATTTTGCATCATATTTTTGGGATTTTCTAGAAATTGCAAAAAGTTTCTAAAATTATAGAAAATTTAACGATTTTTAAATTTCAAAATTCTCTCCAGTAACTAGAAGGTTACACGTGTTCTAGGTGGTGACGTGGTGACTGGCTTAAAATAATTTGGCCAACTTATTGACTAATTGCTTTTATTTATCCAGACTGTTTGTAGTAGCAACCTTATGGAGGTAACCAATTGTGTGTGCATTAGAATTCTGTTTTTTGAATGTATTATATTTTGGTCTCTAGTTGCACTTAATATGGATGTACAACAGCCCAATTTTCTATATATTGTGTGTTACATTGAAGGTTTGACCAAGCCTTCTGGGAAATTGTACTCCACCCAGAGTTAGGTTATGTGCTCGTTTGAGCAAAGTACTTTAACTAGAGTCAGCTTCAAACATCCAGGCCACACAGGAGAAGCTGTCAGCTAATGTAGCCAAAAGGCAAGTACCAGTAGGTTAGGACCCAGTTACAGAAAGTAACCTTGATGTGGTGACTAGGCTTAAAATAATTTGGCCAACTTATTGAACTAATTGATTTATTTATCCAGGGTTTAGCAGGCTGTTTGTGTAGTAGCAACCTTATGGAGGTAGCCAATATGCAATTAGAATGTGTGTGCACTAGAATTCGTTTTTTGTATGTGTCCTAGGTATTGCGAGATCTCGTCTGGGATTTAAAACCCCCATTGCTCCTCTGCCATGCTGCTTTTGGGAAAGCCATTCGGTGAAACTCGGCCAGCGCACCATCTCTGAGCACTTTACCATTCTCCTCCTCACATAGCTATTTAGCATGATGCCCCTTAACTTATGTCTCCTGGGACTTACTGATGGTTATTGACTGAGGACAGATGAGTATTGAGGGTTATCATTTATTATAGGATATTTATATTTTGCATAATATATATCAAATGTATGTAGGAGAATGATTGGTTACTATTGTTTTTAAATGTTTTAATGTGTTTACCTTATCTCCCCATGTTTAATTGCCTGATAAGGGCTTATCTTACTATTTCTCTACACATGAGATAGTGACAGGTCCTTGATAATATAGTATAATTTACCATGTGCATCTCAATCTAATGGGATTAAATTAAAGCCTTGTGTCCTGATATCCTAATAAGCACTTATTACCATAAAAGATCTATGGGAATGGAAGTGATTACCCCACTGAATCTCTAAATATACCACTTTGTTCTACAGTTTATCAAAGTCCCTTTTCGTTCCTCAGTATTGAGACTACATTGTCATAATGGAAAAGATTTCTTCAGCTCAAACACTGCTGAAAAACAAAATGTATGTGAATGGTACAGAATGACCAGTCCTCTGGCTACACATTCACGTGGCTTCACTAGCATTTGTCTGTCTGTAGTACTGATGAATACAGATGTAAAGATAATATGTCCTAAAGATAATTATGTTCTGATCTTTCTATCTTCTTCCGTATTCTAAGATTATACTGACCAGCTATGAGCTACTCTTTTGTGTAAGGAAGTCGGATCATATAAAGGAAATAAGTAGTTGCCTCATAAACATTAACACTTTGTGGGAACTGTGGATTAAAGGTGTATCTACTAATATCTGACATTGGTAACATTCAGCATGGCTGAGTCTAATCTTCTAAAAATGTACTCTAGTCTTGGGCAAGTGACTATAAAATCTATGCTAAGTGAAGTCGAGTTTCATATGAAATTTTAAAATTTTCAAATTTAGATTTTTCGATTTATTTAAATAATTTTTTTTTGAAATTTAGATAATCCGATTGATCACTCTGTACGGCATTGTATATGTAATGGTTTGTAAATGACACAACCAGAACATTTACAGTAACTCGGGAGTTTATAGTCCACCTAGGTTGTTTTGAACCAGAATTCATCACTACTATACAAACAAGCTTGTTTTTCTTGGTACAAGGAGATATTAGCATGTCATTCTATGAGAATTGTACAGCCCAAACAATTTACATAAATTGCAACAGGCTATGTTATGAAAACTTGAGATGCAATGTTCCTGCTCTCCTAATTTTGCACCTAAATCATTATTCACAAGATGTTAAAAATCCGTTGTAATCATTTTATCTGCAATCAGTGTGATTGTGTCCTTTGAAAATAGTCAACTTCCTAAAATGAAACATAAAGCCCTTCAGTGTTTGTTGAAAAGGCTGGGGTTTTTTTTTTTTGTTTTTTGTTCTTTTTTTTTGGAAGAAAAACATAATCTTAATTTTGTGTGTGTGTGTGTCCTTGTTGTATAAACTTGTTTTACAGTCCATATCTATAGTCTGTTCCTATTTTCCCTAGAGCACACCTATTTGCCTATAAAATTGCCTGAATGATAGCTTGAAGTTAAATTTATTAGTATAAAAATTGTGTAAAAGTTCCAAAACGAGAATGATTTGACATTTGTTGGCCTGACCATCGCAAACAGTTACTTCCAGGGGACACAACTTTTAAAATAACATAATAATACACCGTGGGGTTAAAATTACGTGTAGGGCAAGAGCTGTGTTTTGAATGGAGCCAAGTCTATTGAAATCCTATTGACTATTCTATTTAGGACTTGTTGTGTAATTTCGAAGATACAATAGCTGCTTTGCGTTTCTGGGTAAATCTGAAAATTATATAACCCAGCCATGACTTTAAAGGGCAGGTTCACCCCTAAATGAAAAATACACCAATCATAAAGACATACTAATTGGATGTATGTGTCCAAATAATGTGCTTAGATTGCAGCTCTTCGATGTGATTGGTATACATGTAATTGTAAATGTGTACGATGTTGGCTCTATATAATCACAAAAAATAATAATAAATAGGTGCATAGCTATGTCATATGTCACATGACTTACTAATCCTTGTTGTATTAAGGGCAACAATGCAACCCCTACTGAAATATAAAACATAATAAAGCAAAATGAAGATTTGTCAATGTATGCAAAGATATAGTTTAAATGAATATGGAGTGGGTGTGAGCATTATCAGTCATCAAATTAGGGGCTGTCTAATTATATTAGTCACTTTTCTATTCACAATAAAGCCTGTCCAATAGATAGATAGACTATAGATAGATACTGTTATTACTACTCTTTGGTATATATAGAGGTCCAGTTGCTAGAGTTTCGCCATATCTGTTAGATGCAATATCCTTAAATCATAGATGTAAATGGCTGGAGATTGATAAAGTAATCATTAAAGGTCCCGAATATAACCTACAAACACAGAAATTCAATAAACATTATAATAATGAATTGGGAATTTTTATGTTTGTGAAATAAATGACTCTTGTTTGCTCTACTCTGTGTTTCATTCAGAGGATGGACCTCATCTGGAGTGGTAGTTGGGCAAGCCAGATGGACGTTGCAATCGAACTGGTGTAGACCAACACTAAGACTGGCCGACGTGGACAGATGAAAGCCTGGGGGGGCAGGGACGCCATCTGGCAGCTGGATGAATTAGAGCAAAAAACTGTGTAGAACAATGTTGGGTAAAAACTGCAATGCTCTGAATACTGGAAAAACTTCTCCTCAGGATTAACATTGATGTTAACAGGGACCATTTAATTTAATGTCAACCCTGTTGAACTAGTTTCAGTTTCTGTGTCTTCCATCGCTAGTAGCACAAGGGTAAAAGGGTAAATCTTTTAAAAAAAAGTCAATTCTTACCACATAGCTATGTTATTCTTCAGGCGATCAACCCAACTTATATGGTACATTACTTTAAATGTAGCATTTCAGAGCAACAAGCAAACATTAAATTTATAATGTGCACAATTTGCTTCCTAAATATCTAGTTTATGCTTCAAGACAGCAACATAGAAGTTGATGCATAATTGCATATAATAGCTGCACGTGACATGGATATAAACCATCGTCTGATGAATGTAAAGCAGATTATAGCACAAAGAATAAACAGAGAAGAGTTTGCATTCGTAATGATCTTGTGTAAATGAATTGAGTCTAACTGAGATCTCACAAAGATAAAACTGGTGAGAGTCCAATAGCAATGTGTGATGATGTTATATTATGAGGGTCTACACCACAATTTTTAGAATATTTGGATACAGTCTTTATTCACGCTAAATAAATCTCAGTAATGCTGGTCATTCATTAGAAAAAGTACTCACGATGTTCCCATTTGGACAACCAGTCAGTGGATCATTTGGTTGGTCAAGACAACATGCGTCTGCAAATAAATGGGCCAGAGGAAAATTGGTGGGAACAGAATTGTCTTACGTATTTGGTCAAACAGTCCTGCACTCATGGCTTAAGTCTAAGATGGCCGAACTTTCGAAAGTTCGGTCCGTTTTCGAACTTTCAACTATATGGAAAGGTAGAAAACGGACCCATAAAGTCAATGGTAGTCAAATAGTTCGAAAGTTTGAATGAAATACAATTAAATATCAATGGTAACAATGTAAATGGGCTGTGGGACCTGGGAAATGGTCTGGGGAACATGTTTGAATATCCAGGAACTTTGAAAAACCAATTTACTCTCACACGCGCTATTTTCGAGCTCGTTCGCACCTAGGTACCAATTTGATGTTCGCGTATAGGTTTTAATGGACACTTTACTCGGCGATTCGATGCTCGCGTTCACGCCTAGATACCATGGACATTTTACTCGCGGATTCGATCTCGCGTATAGGTTTTAATGGACACTTTACTCACAGATTCGTGCTCGCGATAGGTATAATAGGCATTTTACTCGCACATTCGAACAGTCGAACATTTGATATTTATCGAAAGTCCAAAAATATCGAAAATTCGGTTCTGGATGTTCGAGAAATCCAAATTCGTTCGAAATCGAATAGTTTGGCATCAAATCAGGTTCGAGTCGAGTTCTAGTCCATCTCTACTTAAGTCCCAGCCTGGAAACCCGCAGGCAACTCTGCCCACTTTATGCCCATTCTTCATCTCTCCACACCTTACTGTTTCTGGAGGTAAATCTGTCAACCCTGAACAGGAACGCGGTAGGTAAAACTGACAGACTTTTATATATTAGATGAGCCATGGTCATCATTACATCTGTTTAGACTATATTGTAGAATACTGTATGTATACGAATTTATTTATACTGTATGGCCCACTGTGCAAACTACGGATAAACCACATATTTTGGGACTCTATTTATTGGTAATAATGGATACCGTGGGTGTATAACTGTACCTTAGTTCTGTATCCTAATGCCAAATAATTTTCTTGTGTTTTAGTGATATCCCAGTTATACATGATTTATTTAGGGGAAATCCACTCTATAACTGGGGTACCCCCTACCAGTAGATATAATTTAGATTCTGTTCTTTGTGTCTAACTAGGTATACAGCTAGAAAATAGAGGATCAAAGGGAAATACAGACTTACTGTAACCTTGCTTTAGTTTTATGAAGTGGAGTAAGAATTTAGATTCTGGCAAAGCAGTGGATGCCAAATAGAAGGACTGGTGGTGTTGGATCGACCTAGAGTTATGGTCAATGGAGCCTACATTGTTTGGGCTAAAGTTCTAAGTGAAGTAACTTACGGTTCTGTACAGAATTGAGAACAAGGTCTCTGTGTTTGCTGATGGACACAAAACTACAGTATGCATCAAAACGGGTAGCAGAGTGTCAGATGAGATTCAATGTTGATAACTGTAAAGTGATGCATTGGGGTTTAACAATCCTTGTGGCCCTATAACATCTAAATGGCTTCTGGGCTAAAAGATCTCTTTTGGAAAAAGATTTGGGGGTTCTAGTAGATAACAGAACAATACCAGCTTGCCAGATACCCACGGCAGAACTACCAAGATATGTTTTGTATAAGAGAGGTATAGATTCAAGAGGGAAGATATTATTTACCCTCTTTACAAAGTACTGGTAAAGGCCTCTATTGTGAAGATGCGGTGCAGTTTCGGAATCCCATATACAAAAGGGGACGTCTTGGAATGGCAGATTTCGAAAAGGG
Source organism: Hymenochirus boettgeri (assembly GCA_019447015.1). Classification (NCBI taxonomy): domain Eukaryota; kingdom Metazoa; phylum Chordata; class Amphibia; order Anura; family Pipidae; genus Hymenochirus; species Hymenochirus boettgeri. The sequence goes on along the minus strand of JAACNH010001500.1, from coordinate 21,066 downwards.
CAACTAAATAATAATGGGAATGGAGGGGCTTGACTATGGGATAGATAAGACACGTTTAGGGCTGTTTAAACTGGAGATGCAGCGATGACGTGGATAATTGAATCACTTTATATAATATATTAAGGGGCATACAAAAAAATGGTGACCATTGTTCCAATAGGTATCATCTATCTGGCACATGGTGAACAATCCTGTTAAGATTAGCAAGAAAGAAGTATTATCTCGGTTTAGGAAAGGTTTCCTTAAAAGTGAAACAGTAAAAACTATGTAACTGTCGCTTCCAGCAGAGGTGTTGTATGCAAGTTTATTGAATAGCTTACAAGAGGGTTGGATAAGTTTCTAAACTAAAAAAAAATGAGAATTATCTGGTATTATATAGAGTAGACTACGGTTGATCCAGTGATCTTACACTGATTGAAATCAGGGAGCCCTCCCCCCCCCCCCCACCCCCAATCGCCCCCCCCAAAAAAAAATCCCCCGCACCCCGAACGGAAACCCCCTCCCACCTCCCCCTCTCCCCCCTCTCCCCCCCCCCCCCCCCACCCCCCCCCCCTCCCCCCCTCCCTCCCTTCCTACTCCCTCCCCCCCCTCCATCCTCTCCCTTTTTCTCTGGGTCAACTGTTTTAGGAGGGTATATGAGTATGTGTATAAAAAGGTTGGACTAGATAGGCACAATGTCTTTATTTCACTTTTATTACATTGTTACCCTTTTAAAATATACAATTATATGACAGGTATTGGTGAATACATCTGTTTAGATAACATAATGTAGCCCTCGGCTATTCATTTCATTAGTGATCATCACCACAGAATATGAAACAGAAGTATGCAAATAAACACAAAGGTGTTCAAGCTGGGTGAATCACAGGTAGACGGTTCAGCTCCAGACGTCACCATAGATTTCAAGGAGTTCCGTGAAAACAGTGGTTCTCCCGATTCTATATAAACGTGTTATATGTATTTTCATATGTGTTAGTGCGGTCCTTTTAAATGAAACACTTAATAAGCCTTGTGAGTCCGACGGTTCCAATAGGGAACCTTTATTTCAATCCCTATACCACAATGTCTTTCTTGTTTTTATATATGATGTAGATATCTACAGTAAAGAATCATCCAGTACATATTAACTCCAGAAATTTATTAACTTCCATGGGGTGGAGTATTTAAACCATATGATGAAGAACCTTCTGTTAGTTTCCCCAGAGAAAAAACGGAAAACAGACTTCAGGCATCTACTGTGCTTGACTCAATGTATTCAGTTATTTATTTATTTTGTTATCTGTAGTGTTTATGAATTATATCCACATACAAGTCCTTTGAGCTAAAAGTGGAGTTGTTCTGCATCCAGAGAGTGAATACCTACTCTATTCTGTCTACTATCAATGTTACAATGAGGAACTCAAAGAATGAGACACTAGGACAATGCAGTGCATAACAAGTATACTTTGAATGATGCACTAGTCATGCAATACTATGAATACACATGCAATAAATAGGATAAGGATGCGTGCTATGATTAAACACTTGGGTCACTCCGGTATCTCTTCTTTGAAAAGTTAATACAAGCATCTGAGCTAAATTGAGTTGTGCCAAACTAAGTAATCACTTTCCCCCCCTAGATGGTTGTTACAGGAGCTAGAATATTTCTCACTAGATTTCCATCTCTGTGATCTTGGCCTGCTCATTACATGACTATGGATTGGGAACATGACAAAAAATATAATACTTCTACTTGCAGGTTGCTAATTTTCAGAATTTCGATTTTTACATAAGCTTAAGGGCTATGTCTATTGCAATTGAAATCTGCGTGGTATATTTAATTTATGGTCTAGGTATTGTTGTATCATTTTGTCAGCAAATCATTAACACATTTATTGTAAAAAATCGAGATCATGTCAACCCGTCTCTAAAGACACATTGTACACCAATACATTTGGTAGAGTTTATTTCATTGTGGCCCATTTCGCACGGTTGTTATTTTTGGTGGCGTGGTAAGTAGGGTCGTGATTCTAAAAAAAAAAAGACTTGTCAGGTTAAATTCATATTCGACTGTGGTCTTTACAAAGTTACCAACACCTCGGAGATATCCAGGACATCCTAATATTTTGAAATTAGGGGGTGAGGCAGTGAATGTACTTATTGATAAAGCCGTTGAGTTATAAACAAAATACACTTTCTTATTTTAAAAAATGTCTAATTATGTATTGTACTCAAGAAAATTGACCCTAATTACTTTTTAGATGTGTTTGTCACTTGCCTTAATAGGGGAGATTCAGATAGGGCTACAAAAAAAAGTTGGGTATAAGATACCCATACTTGGTGACTATAGTCTTAAGGACAAAAAAACAGGCTAAGAATTTCTGTAGTATTGTCAATTTTCGGCCTCGGGGATAGTGGGGGGGGCGGTAGGCTGCTTAGGGGTTTTGCATTGCCCCCTTAGTTATTACCACCCAAATTTTGTTAGGGGGGGAGACTGTATAGCCTACCTATTGTACTCTGGCAATGCCAGTACAACCCGCCCTGAAATCCACTGCAATGCAACCAATGGCTAGTCAATGGCGAAGGTTGGTGCAGGAAAGTCTTTAAAAATGGAGATGTCATGATGAAACTGTATGGCTGGGGAGGGAGGGGGGGAGTTTATGTAAAGTAATAACAGCTAGGGCTCCCTTTTCTGCTTTCGATTCATGTCGCCAGCTGCAAAACACCTAAGTGATTTAAAAGATCCTCTTTATGTTACGTATAATCCCACTTTCACATCCCCTTTAATGAAATTTGCCAATCACGTAACTACAACCTGCGCGCTTTGGGCAAATCTGTGATTTACACCAAATACGTATAACATTGTGACCTAACCGAATTGCCTTTATTTATTAGCTTGCAATTCTACACTATCTCCCTTTTTCCCCTTATCTTTCTGGTAACTGCAGTTGATCAGTTTTTCAAAGAGTTAAATCCACATAAGGAATAAAATCCTTAGACTAGAGGTAAATTTAAGTGTTGTATGGATCTTGTAGATTCCTTTGTTTGAACTTGAGCACTGTTAACTTCGCTTCTTCCTATGGCATCTGACTCTATGGTATTTGTTCTCCTGCCTTTGGCTGATTATATATGCCAACACACACCTTTAGCTTGTGGTTCCATCTTAACTACATGCACAGTCATGTGAACCACTTTCTGATCAATGCCAATCGCAACAGGTTTTAAACTGATAAAAGAGCCAATAGTTAAGGAGGAAATTAAGGGACATCGTCATGTCAACCACTTATTTAACAAAACGTGAATGCCATGCATAACTGCATAACGAGGATAACAAACACATCAGTTTCTATTAAAGAAAAATGGAAACCCCATGGGTAATATTATGTGTTGGCTTTGTGTAAATCTGCTTGTAACATTTTTATCTTTCTAGAGATCCTATAAACATGGACCAATCATTGCCACATAATGAACCTGAGTTAAGTGATAATGTACCCTTTGTATTGTGTGCCTATAAGATATTAAAGGGCAACTATATGAAAAAAAAAACTTGTCTGTATACAATGTAAGATCCACCTTGCTATAAGCTGCCTTACTTCATGTTTCTTGTTGGCTTCGTTCTTCACACCTGGCAGATAGTTTGCTACCAAGCTGTGTAGTCCCCCTCCCCTCTCTGGCTAGTGCCCCCTCAACGCAGTGACGGGCTCTATACAGGTCCGAGCATTGTCAGTTAAAGGACTTTAAATGGAAGTGCTGACATCCTGTTGACCCCTCCCTTCCATAGCTAGACTGCAAGCAAGTGTGAATAAGTATGCAATATGCTGAAGGGAGGGGCAGAGGGGGAGAGAGGGAGGACAAGTGGTGCTGAGATTCTGTACAATGTAAGTTACGAACTCTGCCTGTTCTCTAACTTTGCTAATTGGTTATTTACTTTTTACCTAAAGTCATAACTTCCGAACTCCCCCTGCTTAGCTGTAGAATCATAATCACTTGAAGAGAGAGACAGATGTAACAGCAGCTTGTAGTGAGACCTTTCACAAACACAGTGGACACTGCTGTTGTCCCTTTTACATTTCAGTTGCTTTAGTCTATAATTTCATAGATTGCACTGTGTGTCTTGTTGGTATTATGTCTGATTATCTGTATAGTGTTCCATTGGAGTCACTGTTTTGTATGTATATAGATTTTTTGGGGAGGAGGGGCTGTTTTATAGTGTTTTATGCTCATAGTTGCTGGGTTAATGGTTTATTGATGTGTTTAGCACTACGCATTGCTATTATTTGACACATGGTGCATATGTGTGGGGGTGAGAGAGCTGGTGACAGTACTGCAGGGGACTTTGGGATTGTGGTGGTGGTGCCTTTGAGTGACAGCTGAGGTGTAGGAGCTCCTACAAATCACGGCATATTCAAGGCTTATATCTCGGGGACTATGTGAATTTAAAGAAACTAAAGGTACCCTGTGGTTGGAGACTTATAGGATAATTAGAAGTGAATTTAAAAAAAACATGTTCTCATATAATTGCCCTTTAGAATGATTTTCTGCCCCTCTCTGACGTTATATTTTTACCTATTCAAGGTTTTCTGTTGTATCATGTGACTGGTTAGAATTAGTGAAGAGTAATGAAATCTATTTATGAGATTTTTCCTCCTACCAAGCCATATATGAAATAATATTGACTTAGCCTGGTTGTCTTCTCTGCTGATTGTCTGCCAGCATGTTAACACCAAAATCTCATGTTGCGTTACATGTCAAGTGTATGCCACCCCAAAAAAAATTTGTTTTATTTTGTTTCGCATACCCCAATGGACTCATATAAAGATCTACATATAAAAGCCAGAGGGGGCGTACTGCAGGGACTCTGGCCCCCCACGGATGGAGGCCGGCCCTACCCCCCAGTGATCAGCTGTTTTTAAACAGCTATCGCGCGTAATTAATAACATATGCATGATCACTGTTTAAAAACACTGGACCCACCAAACTTCCAGGTTCCAGTTCTGGAAAGTTTCGGTCCGGTCTTTTTAACACAGAAGCTGCACAAGTTGCCCGTGGATTTATCAACACATCTATCACTCCGTGGTTCTTTTTGCCTGAACCGTCATCCAATATAATGGAAATACAAACAAAAACAGATAACAATGCACATTCCTAGGCCCCAACAATTATCATTATTCTGCACCGGAATACTTTATAAACTAAGGGTTTATACTTACTGTGATCACATGAATGAAAAGCCTTCCACCCGTCAAGGTAACCCCATCTGGAAGGTCCTAACTTCTACCTTTTTTACTCAATTACCATGCAAACTTTTTGCATTTCTCATAGTTTGACACGATCATAATACAGGCTTTCGTCACTTCCCCCAGCCCTTTGGTTTTTTAAATATGAGGGAAAGGCCCATCCAGTGCTGTTATATTAAAGGGCTTTATAGGACCCTCCAATTAGATATATGATATGTTTGGGCCTCGGCCCAGGATGGTGGCATTGATTATCCTTTCCTATGTTTGTATAAATGTTGACCAATCAGTATAGCACTTGCGCAAAATGGTAGTTAATTTGCCTAATTTGAGTGTTTCCCCTTCTAGAAAATGTGAAAATATTGGTCAGTTTCTGGAAAAAAAAAAAAACATCTGGATTACCGGACATCTAGTCTCATCTCGCATGTTCATATGGTGTTCAAAATTTACCTTTCTACAGGGGCTTTTTTTTTTTATTTCCCAACGTTCCAGTATCACACTGTGGTCACAACCCACTAGTACCTCCGCCCTCCTTTTTAGGACAGAATAGGCAAGGAGCGGTTACTGAGACAGGAGAACAGTTATTCAATCCAACTTTCAAAGGGGTTAAATTACTTAAATGCCATTTAGTGTAGTGGGATTTTACACTTTATTGTGTTTTTAGAGTGGATCTTTAATAGTAGCTGGGCGCCTAAAATTAGTAGTTTGTATCTTACATAGATCATAGTTTGCTACCAGGCAAAGGATCCAATGGCATGTAGGGGTTGACTATAATCTGTACAAGGATTAGCTTATGTAGTTAAAATTAAGTATGTATTCCTATTGGAGCGTTGAGGTTTTCAGATTCAGACCAAGATACAACTTAGAGGCTCAGGATTTCAATACCGACACTATACATCTTGTAACAAGTCGTAACGAGACGTTCAAAGGATAAGATGTCTTTTACAAGTTATACTAACATGGTTTGAAAGTGCCGTGTACAAGGTACCCATATGTAGAAACTATGGTTATGTTTATTGCTTCATACTGTTTTCCTTTACAAGCTTAGTTTAAGTGGCACATTGGTGACGAAAGACAATTGGCAGATATACTACAAGTACACACAATACACAGGGATGGGACTTTTGAAATATAAGTCTGAGCAGGGCAACACGCAGTGGTTAAAGTAACAATCTTTATTACCCCTCTGGTTAAAATCAAACACGAGCCATTCCATAAAGAGCGAACATACACTGCAACATCAAGGGGAAGGCGTCTGACGCGTTTCCGCGCAAACAGTCACTTCATCAAAGACGTTTTCCCCTGCTGGTGGTGGTCCTTTTCCATCACCATTGATTGGAAACTATTGCACACCAAAAGGTAATTAACCTTGACAGTATTACTAAAATAAAATAAAAACAACAAAAAGAAAAATTTTTGGAACATAACAAAAAACTTATATGAGTACAACATTGTAACAATAGGAACAGTTAACGAGAGCACATATAGTGACATCTAGGTAACAATGTATTTTCATACAGTCACGATATACAATACAATCACAATCCATTCATTTTGATATCATTATTAATATATATTAATGCATCATAATGATTATACAATCTAAGTTTAAACTATCCTAAAGAGAATCCAATATGCGACTGCAAATAAGTCATGATCAAAAGCTCCAACAGAATTTGTGTTGTCTATAGCAATGTAGACATAGGTAAGATATATATATATAGATAATATATATATAATATATATATATGCACGATATAGAGAATATAACAAAATAGGGTAAACTATCAACCAGCATACGCACATATAAGTATACATAACAAATCTATGATTTCTAGACAAACCATGTAAAAGGTGATCGAAATTGAGTCACAGATCGTATAGATCCATATATATTTGAATCTTGGAATTAATATATGTTAGTCCATAAAACAAGACATTCAAAATTAAATCAAATAGGGCTCTTTTGTTTGGACTTTTGAGATTATAAATCCATTTGTGCTTCCCATTTCAGGAGTTTTCTTGTGCTTATTCACCCCTCTAAACCCCATTCATAATGTATCTATCAATTTGAAAGTATCATTGTTTACATATATCGTTGAGGGTAAGAATAGCTAAAGCCACATGTCTCTGCCGCTAGCATAACAGTGGTCGTGCAGCCTGTGACGCACACTGAGTAGTCGGCGCAACAGATGTAGGTCCACAACACAGGGTGCGGATAGACCACCAAAGGAGGGTCACAGTTGAGAAGTGCGCAATTAGAAGGAGGGAGACAGGGACGGGGGTGGGCAAACGACTGGACGGTGAAGAGATGGCACAGGGTAAAGCGCGGGAGCCCACATGTAAAGCACACCGGAGGACGGAGCCAGGGGGGTCGGGCGAGCCGAAGGAGGGACGAGAGAGACGAGGAGAGAGCCGAGAGCCGAGAGGCCGACACAGGGAGAGGGACGGCGGAGGAAAGGGGCACAGGAGGCGGGGGAGCGGGAGAGGGGAGGATGCGACTGGCGGAGGCGAGTCGCATGGGCGAGGAGAGAGCGACGAGCGAGGATCGCACGGCCGCTTATGCTCGAGCGGATCGAGCAGCGATCAGCGAGTCGAGCGAGCTCACTGCCGAGGAATCGAGTCTAGCGAGCGATCCGAGATCTATGGGCTGTATATGTGGCTAGCTAAGCTAGTATCTAGAAAGCGTCAGTATCATCTATTCTATGCTACGGTCTAGCGACGATGATCTCGCGATCCTACCGATCATCTAGCACTCGATGCGATCGAGTTCATCTAGCTATCTATCTGAGCGATATATCTATCTATCGAGCGATAGGATCGATCAATCTAGCGAGCGTCCTATCATCTAGCTATATGCTCTATCATAACTATCTAATCTATCTATAATTGCCCATTCCATACATCCATCCATCTATTATATCTATCTATCTATCTATCTATATATATCTATCTATCTATCTATTCTATCTATCTATCTATCTAAATCTGTTATCTATGCTATTTCTATATATTATCTATCGATCTAAGATATCTATCTATCTGTAACTATCTATCTATCTATCTATCTATCGATTAATATATCTATCTATCTATCTATCCATCTATCCATCCATCAATATTTGCACATTGTACATCTCGGGAGCCCACATTTAAAGCACCCTTAGTACTGAGCCAGGTGTCTGTTCTATCAGATGAGTTACGATAGAGACTAGGAGAGATCCTAGATCCTATATTCCTACACAGGGATAGGATATTGACTTCTAGAAGAATGGTAGCAGTAGCTTTGGAGGCTGTAAAATGTGGAGGAGGATTCATCTGGATAGTAGAGCTGCAGGCCTAGGAGCGATCTAGCGATTCAACTATAGATGAGCGAGCGTATGTCTATCGATTTGTCTATCATATATTATCTATCGATCTATTATATAGCGAGCGAGCGAGGGGCGAGGGAGCAGAGAGCGAGTCGAGCACGCGAAGAAGCGGAGCGAGCGAGAGAGCGAGCGAGCGAGCGAGCGAGCTGAGCGAGCGACGGCGAGCAGGAGGAGCGAGCGACGCGACGACCGAGCTGCACCGAGCGAGATAGAGAGCGATGCGACCGAGGAGGAGCGGAGGAGCCGCGAGCGGAGAGAGCGAGCGAGCAGCGAGCGAGCGGAGAGCGAGCGAGCAGCTAGCGACCGGAGCGAGCAGCGAGCGAGCGAGCGAGAGAGAGAGCAGGCAAGAGCGAGCGAGCAGCGGGGAGCGAGCGACCCAGCAGCCAGCCAGACGAGCGAGGAGCGAGCGAGCGAGCGAGCGAGCAAGGAGCAGCGAGCGAGCGAAGCGAGCAGCGAGCGCGCGGCAGAGAGCGAGGAGCGGCGAGCGACCGAGAGCGAGCGACGAGCGAGGCGTCGCGAGCAGAGAGAGGAGCGAGCGAGCAGCGGGCGAGGCGAGCGAGCGGAGCAGCGAGCGAGCGGGAGCGAGTGCGAGCGAGGAGCGCGCGAGCAGAGAGCGAGAGAGCCGAGAGGAGAGAGCGAAAAGGAGCAGCGAGCGAGCGAGCGAGAGGCCGAAGCGAGCGAGGCGGGAGCATGAGAGCGAGCGAGAAGCGGGGGCGAGTGGAGGCGAGTCGTAGCGCGCCAGCCAGCATGCCACCCAGCCAGCGATGCGAGCGAGCTAGCGAGCGAGCGAGCGAGCGAGCCGAGCGGCGGGAGCAGAGAGCGAGCGATCATCTGTCTAGCGAGCGAGCCAAGCCATCCATCAGCAGGATTCGAGCGAGCATATAGCTATCGATCTAGCGATCGGATCTAGCGAGCTGAGCGGCGAGGTAGCGATCTATGGACGATCTAGCGTATAGCCGAGCGAGTAGATAGAGCGTAGTCTATGCTAGCTAGCAGTAGCCGAGTCTATGAGCTAGTCTAGCTATCTATCTAGCTAGCGATCTATCTAATCTAGTCGAGATCGATAAGCTCTGGATCATATAGCTATCTAGCATCTGGCTATCTATTATCCAGCCATTATCTATCTATCGATCTATCTATCTATCTATCTGTTATCTATATATATCTATCTATTGACTATCTATCTATGCTATCGATGAGCGATCTATCGAGCTATTAATGCTAGTAGCGATCTATGAGCTAGAGAGTCAGCTGTAGTCGATCGATCTGATCCATCCAGCCAGCCATCCATCATCAATAATATTGGCCATTGGACATATCGGGAGCCCACATTTAAAGCACCCCCCTTTAGTACGAGCCAGCGGGTCTGTTCTATCAGATGAGTACGATAGAGACTAGGAGAGATCCTATATTCCTACACAGGGATAGTGACTTCTAGAAAGGGTTCACAGTAGGCTTGGAGTCTGTTCGATTTGAGGATTCTATCTGGCTATTAATCTAACTGCCTATTATCTATCGATCTATCTATCGATCGTATCTATGCATATCTATCTATGCCGATCTATCTAATTGAGTCATCGAGCATCTACATATATCTATATTTGTCGATCTAATTATCTATCTGTTATTTATCATCGAGTGATCTACGATCTATCGATCTATTCATCAGCAGCTATCTATCTATTATCTATCTATCTATCTACGGGTCGATCTATCTAGATCTATGCGACCTGACCGACCTGACGAGCACCGATCGAGCGAGCGAGCGATGCAGCGAGCGAGCTGATCGAGCGAGCGAGCTAGCTGCGAGCGAGCGACGAGGAGCGAGCCGCGATATCTAGCTAGCCACGATCGATCTAGCGATCGAGCTAGCGATCTAGCGATCTATCTAGATATCTATCTATCTATCTGATATCGTATTACAGAGCGAGCTGAGCATCGATCTACCTATCGATTAATCATCTAATCTATCAATCAAATCAAAAAGAAGCTTTATGGCAGATCAATTACATTGGGACATGCCACAGGCAACAAAAAATATGTAAAAAATAAAAACATGTTAGTATAGAGGTTCCCAGTAGGGAACCTGGGGTTATTCAATGGATAATTAAGATAAGGGAACAGACTCTTAAAGGGTATAATGGGGTGGAGTCTGTAAGCGAAGGGGGGAAGGAGGAAGGCTAATGGGGCAAGTAATCCCTTGACATTGAGTCATTTATGTTTTTGGTTCCCTCTCAGTTCTTTGTGAATGCCGGTACATAGTGCTGCCCCACGATTTACGGGCTAGCGATCGAGCGATCGAGGCGAGCGTAGAGCGAGCGACGAGGAGCAGATAGTCGATGCTAGCGAGATAGCGAGCGAGAGAGCTATCTGATCGAGCAGAGTAGCAGCGAGCGATCATCTAGCAGCGAGACATAGGGGCTATTCTAGTCGACCCATAATTCAGCAAGCCAGCTATCTCTTATCTATCTATCTATCATCGATTCGATATATCTATCTAGCGATCGATGCGAGCGAGCAAGACATCCATCACTGCCATCAATACCTCCGATCCATCCATCCATCAATCATCCATCACATCATCTTATCTCTTATGTATCTATCCATCTACCATCCATCCATCAATCCATCAATATTGGCACATGACATCTCGGGAGCCCAACATTTAAGCACCCTTAGTACCAAGCCAGGTGTCTGTCTATCAGATGGTTAGATAGAGACTTGGAGAGATCCTAGATCCTATATTCCTACACAGTGATATTTGACTTCTAGAGAAATGTCACAGTAGGCTTTGAGAGTAGCTTGTAGATTGAGGTTCTATTTCTGGGCTATCTTCTCATGCTATTATCTATCTATCTAACTCTCTATATCGATCGGTCTGTCTTATCTGTCTGTCTATTCTAGTATCTAATCTATGTATTCTATCTTCTATGATCATCTATCTTTCTATCTATCTATCCAACCTTGTAGAAGATGCAGAACCTCACAGGACTTGTGGCAAAGACGTAAATTTGATGTAAGATGCAACAAAACAGATAGGAAGGTTGTTTGACTATCTAGCGTCGATCGAGCTAGCTGCAGCACGGAGCAGAGAGCGAGCGATCGAGCTAGCGATCGAGCAGCAGCATGTCTATCGAGGCACGCGAGCGCGAGCGAGCGAGCGAGCGGCGAGCGAGCGAAGCGAGCTAGAGAGCGAGCGAGCGAGCGAGCAGCAGCGAGGAGCTAGCGAGCGAGCGAGCGAGAGAGCGAGGAGCGAGCGGAAGGGCGAGCGGGAGAGTGAGGCGAGCGACAGGAGCTAGCGAGCGACCGACCTATCGACCAAGCTAGAGCTCGAGGCGAGGGGGAGCGAGCGGACTAAGCGGAGCAGCGGCGAGCGAGCCAGACAGCTGAGCGAGGGAGTAGCGAGCAGCCGAGCTAGCGAGCGAGCGCGATCTACGCTAGCGAGTCGATCTAGCTATCGAGCTAGCGACGAGCAGCGAGTCGCGCGATGAAGAGCCAGCATCCTAATAGGAGCGACTATCTATCTATCTAGCTAGCATGCTATCTTATCTAATCAGCTATCTATCTAGCTTATCGATCTATCGAATATATCTAACCAGCTATGCTATCCGATCTACTGGATAGACCTACGTACAAACCGGAGAAGATACTTTAAAATCACCGGAAACCTCGACCCTCGGTTTATACTTTGGTCTGTACGTCTGGAGGCTGCTGGACCACATCACTTAAGCCCTGGGAAAAACAAAAGCGGTACCCTGTAACACAGAGAATCCTCTTAAGTTCATTGGTTAGGCAATTGTTGTCTGCTCACTCAGATCACATAAGACTGGCTAGGGAAATGGAAAAAAAATGACTGCAGATGCACAAAAAGGATACAGGGCACATCTGTGTATGGGGTGTGTATGGGACTTTATATGGGGCTGTGTATTGGACTTTTATGGGGCTTGTGATTTGACTTTCTATGGGGCTGTGTGTAAAGGCCTTTCATGGACTTTCTAGGGGCTTAGTATGGGATTTCTATAGGGCTGTGTATTTTGACATTCTAGTGGACTGTGTATGGGTCTTTCTATGAGGCTGTGTATGGGACTTTCTATGGGGCTGTTGTGTTGGCACTTTCTATGTGGGCGAACTTTCTATGGGCGAACTTGCTATGGGCTGTATATGGGACTTTCTATGGGGCTGGATATTGGACTTTGCTAGGGGGCGTGTATGGGATTTTTATGGGGCAGTGTTTGGGACTTTATATGGGACTTTCTATGGTTTGTGTATGGGACTTTCTATGGATTGGTTATGGGCTTTCTATTGGGCTGGTATGGACATTCTATGGGGCTGTGTATTGGACTTTCTAATGGGGCTCTGTATGGGACTTTCTATGGGTCTGAGTATGGATTTCTATGGGGGACTTTCTATGGGGTTGTGTATGGGACTTTTTATGGGGTGTGTATTGGGGAATTGTATGGGCTTGTGTATAGACTTTTCTAGGGGGACTGTAATGGACTATTATGGGGCGGTGTATGGGACTTTTATATGGGGCTGTGTATTTGGACTTCTTATGGACTTTCTATGGGCTGGTCTATGGGACTTTCTATGGGGCTGTGTAGGGACTTCTATGGAACGTTCTATGGGGCTGGGTATGGGTCTTCTATGGGACTTTCTGGGGCGGGGATGGGTCTTCTATGGGACTTCTATGGGGCTGTGTATGGAATTTCTATGGGCTTGTGTATGGGACTTTCTATGAACGTCTATGGGCTGTGTATGGGACTTTCTATGGGCTGTGTATGGGACTTTCATGGGGATACGGAGGCTGTGTATATGAGAGTTTTTAGGGGCTGTGTATGGGACTTTCTATGGGACTGTAAGGCGACTATTTATGGGCGCTGGTAGGGACTTTCTAGGGGGACTGTTAATGGGACTATTTATGGGGCTTTCTAGGGGGATGCGTATGGCTTGGTATTTGGGGTTGTGTAGGGGACTTTCTAAGGCGTGCATATGGGCCTTCTGTTGGGTGGTATGGGACTTTCTATGGGGCTGTGTATGCGGCTTTTCTAGGGGCTGGGTATGGGACGTTTATAGGGCTGGGTTATGGGACTTTCTATGGGGCGGTGGGTGTGTGTATGGGCATTCTAAGGGGGCTTGTGTATGAGGCTTCCATGGGGTGGTCTGTGGAGAAAAGAAAGGCAACCCGGTTTATACTGAGCAACTAGTTACTAGTGTATCAGTTAGAGTAAGTACCTCAAAATTTTTATATTTGAGGACAGTTTACTCGAATATATATGGTATCTATCTATTCATCTCTCTATCATCGATCATCTATCTATCTCTCTATCATCTGAATCTATTCTTAGCTAATCTGTTATCTATCTATTGTCAGATTACCACCTGGGGGAAAATCCTAAAAGGAGGAAAGCGTTACTTTAACTTAGCAGTCATAAAATAGTTAGCGCTAAAAGTAGTGCAAACTCTGCTATGAAATACATTGTGTTAGTTATAAGGATGCCTTTTGCCAAAACCCATGAAGCAGGAGCAATGAAGGGATGAACCTGGATTGGTTAGCACTGGGTTAAACCCTTTATATTTGTGCATCGGCGGGTGGGTGAATAAGTCCCAAGGTCTTTTGTTGACAGACATTTGCACCAACGAAGATTCAGATTTATTTGTCAGTTCTTTATATTTAATGTTATGTACAACACTATTGCACAGACATTGTCTTCAACACTAGAAAATCCATGATGCCCAATCAACTTGAGTGCTGTGACACTTATGGTTGGACTCTAAAGTCATTGCCACATTCAGATAGAAGGGATTATGAATTTAGGGGGAATTTAAACAGGTGCCGCTATTCAGTCTTAAAGTTCATACTAGCCATTAGGTAAGGGTGACCATAGACTGGAATAGTTGCAAGCTTGTGCGAGATAGCAATATTGAATTTGTTAAGGAACAGAGCACTTAGTGAATTATATGCTTAAAGGACAGATGGGCAATTAAAGTGAGACAGCAGCATCCTCTTTTTATGTCTTGGAGTACGTTAACCAATGTACCAAGGGGTATTAAAGTGACTTTAAAAGAGCAACTTAACAAAAGGTGGGCGGCCACCGCCTAAACAATTATACCAAGATGGTAGTGCCTTTTTTAGGATGGAATCTTAGCCCAATGACGCCTGACAGAGAGACATGCTTCAGCTTGATGCATTGATTACGGGCAATGGCAATAAAGAGCAATAGCGGCTCCTATACATCGTCTCTTCCATTTATTCTCCACTTTTTTCGACTGTATCTAACTTCCACAGTGTTTGAGCTAGAGACACGGAATTCGGTTATAGATGTGTTGGACACATAGGAGAGTGTGCTGCTACCTAGCAAGGGAAATCCGTGAAGCGTTACGGCGTTATCGTTGAATTTCGGGACATTTTTTTTCCCATATATATAATGGAAAAAAGTCCTCAAAATGTGGATATTTTGAGATTTATCAAAAGATGTCTCAAAGAGGTAGTTTATGTCCATACGTGCAAAAAAATACACACCCCAACTGACACGTTAGAAACACTAAGACCTACCCCCCCCCCCCCCTTCTATTCCTGTGGCTGTCAGACTTACTTTAAAGGTAACTACAGTAAAAATACAAATTGATGTATATCAATTAAAAGGGAATTTTCTTGCTCAGAAACGCCAAAAAAGTCGCAGACCCCCAAACAGGCAACACACCCCACTGAAACCTATCACTTCATTTCTTTTGGTAGCCATACTAAAGGGTAAACTACTGTATTATAGTATAAAAAACAACCAGTTTCCTTCAGTGCTGGCAAGATTATTAAATTTTAAGACCTGCAGCACAGATCTTACTCCCAAAATAGTGCCTTCCAAGCCATTTCACAGTTTATACTTACATTTCCCCTTTCTTATGATCTATAATGCCTACACTATAATTGGGCATACAATAGAATGTTTCATTAAAGACATTTTTACCCATCATTACATAATACAAAAATTTTTGCCGTCTTCTCTAAGAAAAAATATTTGCAACACAATGTAGCAAAATGTGTTCGATCTGTAAAGAACTAGAAGTCGAGCCGTGAATGGGAACATATTTCGGATTGTAGATTCCACTTTTGGAATATTTTCAGCTCTCTTTTTTGGAAAAAACAAGGATGAATTGATATGTAACATCTATTAAAATATAAATATCTCACACATTGTACCGCTTTGTCTGCTCATTAATAATTCAGTTAAGTATGGGACCCTGTTAGAAAATGAATGTAACTTCTTCTTATTCCTCCTTAGAGTTTAACTGATAATATGTTCTATGTAACAACACCTTTTAATGTCAGAATTTCTGTGTAGTGATCCCTAATGATGATAATATATGGTCCAGATCATTAAGTAAAAGAAGCATGATCTATAACCTATTTAACTAATGGTCTAATATACCATTAATTATCACCAGGTCATATAAAAAAATTAGGATATGTGTATTCATGGCAAATAAAAAAACCATTCAAATGACAGTATCATTAGAAATAAGTAAAAGTAGCGGCTAAAATATAGAATTTATCTATACATTAGTTAAGCTCTAAAAATTCTTTTCAAAAAATGTTTGAAAAAATATATAAACAAGCTGGCAGTTTTAGACATATAGATTTTTTAAATAAAAATGTCATTTATCTATCTTTGAGGGCCTTTTAGACAAATTAATAGTGCCCTTTTCAGATAGAAAAGATTTGAATGTTTACAAAAAAACAATATATTGTTTAAAATGTAAAACAATTGTCAAATTAAAGGGAAAGGGAAGAGAAAATGAAAATTTGAACCTGCAAACTGTAAGAATTTTTATTGGTAAAAAAACAAATGCCACTCAATGCAGGAGCAATAATGCAGGAGGGACTCAATGCAGGAGCACCTCAATGCAGGAGAAACTCAAATGCGGAGCACTCAAGCAGAGGAGCACTCAATGCAGGAGCACTCAATGCAGGAGCAACTCCAATGCAGGGACACTAAAAAAAAAAAAAGCTTCCCGATTTTTTTTATAAAGTTTGAATGGGAAGTAGCGATCCAGTTTATGATTTGTAGCCCTGTGGAAGCTTACTTTCATTAAATTAACATGACAACTACACAGCAGAATTACGTACCAGCAGAAAGGGTTGCAACCAAGGAAGATCATTAATATGAATCCTTGGGTATTGGAAGCATTTACATAAATGCTGTAGTTTTGACTAGGGGACTTAAGGCCATTACAGTGACCATTTGTTGCTTTCTGGACTTTTGGTACAGAATTCCTTTGTCCATGAGAAAAAAGTTAAAGCAACCTTGTTATCTTGCAATAGGAAAATAAAATGAAAGTATTGTAATAAATAATGTTTGAAAATAATGAAATACTGGACTCATGGTGGCATTCATTTTCCCAGAGCCGACTGGGCAATAATATGGAGTTCGATATTGGTTAGCGCGACTTAACCCATATTAGTGGCAGGATGGGGGGTTTAACGTGGCTAATAGTGGTGTTAAAATCTCGCCCTGCGGATAATCCTTTTTGAGAGAGCTTGATAGAGGCCTCTGGTGTCAATCTCTCATTGTAAATTCTAAAAATTAATTGAAAAGAAGAGAAAACTTAAATGATCAGTGTTGGTAAGGATGTAGGTATAGTTTATTTATAAAAAGTGGGCACTTGGGGACGCAGTGCTGTACAGTAAGAACTGACATAAAGTTCACACAAGGGAAAAATACTAGAAGTTCCAGTACAGAAATATATTAAAATGCATAAATAGACGTGTTACAGCTTTGCCACAAGAGAAAAGGAGGTCCCTGCCCCTAGAGCTACATTAGTTTAGTGGGTAACATGACAGATACAATAGAATGGGTTATAAGTGCTGGAGTGAGACGTAGACAGTGCAATAAAACAATTCATATACTGTGCTGGTTACCAGATTGGTTAGGATGTAAGGGTAGATTATCATATATTAGATATATAGATACCATATAACGGTGCGGGTTTACCAGATATTGGTAGGATGTAAGGGTAGATTTATTCCTATATAGATTATAGAGAACCAATACTGTGCTAGTGACCAGATAGGAGGTAGGATGTAAGTTAGATTTAGCATAGATAGATATATAAGGATACCATATACTGTGCTTGGTTAACCAGATAGTAGGATGTAAAGTAGATTTAGAATTATAGATATATAGATACCATATACTGTGCTGGTTACCAGATTGGTTAGGATTATTGTAAGGGTAGATTTATCATATATAGATCTATAGATATCATAACTGGGCTGGTTACAGGATAGGTAGGATTGTAAGGGTAGATTGATCATATATAGTTATATCGATATCATTTTATTACTGTGCTAGATTACAGATAGGTAGGATGTAAGGGGAGATTGTATCATCTATAGATATATAGATACCAATACGGTGCTGGTAGTTTCAGATAGGTGGATGTAAGGTTTAGATGGAAGGGTTAGATTATCAGATATAGTATAAGTATCATATACTGTGCTGGTTACCAGATTTGTAGGATGTAAGGGTTAGATGTATATATATAGATATAGAGATATCCATATACTGTGCGGTTACCAGCTAGGTAGGGTGTAAGGGTAGATTTATTTCAATATATAGATATATAGATTACCATATACTGTGATGGTTACAGGATAGGTAGGATGTAAGGGTAGATGTATCATCTATAGATATATATAGATATCATATAATGGGCTGGTTACTGGATAGTAGTATGTAAGGTAGATTTATTCATATAGAGATATGATAGATACCATTACTGTGCGTGTTACCAGATTGGTAGGATGTAAGGGTTAGATTTATTATATAAGATATATAGATATAAATACTGTGCTGGGTTACCAGATATGTAGGGATGTAAGGGGAAAATTTATCATATATAGATATATAGATATCATTATTTACTGTGCCGGTTTACCGGATATGTAGGATGTATGGAGATTTATCATTTAGATATCATATACTGTGCTGTTACCAGATAGGTAGGATTGTAAGGGTAGATTTATCCCAGAGATAGATTATAGATATCAGATACTTTGCTGGTTACCAGAAGGTAGGATGTAAGGGTAGATTATCATATATAGATACCACTATTACTGTGCTGGTTACAAGAGAGGGTAGGAGGTATGTAAGGGTAGATTTATCATAATTGATATCTAGATAATCAGATTGTAATGTGCTGGTTACAGATAGGAAGATGTAAGGTTGAGATTTTCATATATTTATTATAGATATATAGATATCAGACCTGTGCTGCGTTACCAGATAGTTAGGATCTGTAAGGGTAGATTATAATATATAAGATATCATATTACTGTGGATGGTTACCAGATAGGTAGGAGTAAGGGTAGATTTAGCAATATAGATATATAGATATAAATATACTGTGGGGTTACGATAGTCGGATGTTGTAAGGGTTAGATTCATCATATATAGATACCATATACTGTGCGGTTACAAGATAGGTTAGGAGTAAAGGGTAGATTTTATTCATATATAGATATATAGATCTCATTATACGGTTGATGGTACAAGATAGGTAAGTGTAAGGGTAGATTTTCATAGATAGATATATAGAATCATACACTGTGCTGCGTACCAGATAGGTAGGATGAAAGGGTAGATAGATTTATTATATATAGATATATAGATACCATATACGTGCTGGCTACCAGATGAGGTAGGTATAAGGTAAGAGTTACATAGATAGAGAGATAGATATCATACAACTGTGCTGGTAACCAGATAGGTAGGATTTGTAAGGGTAGATTTATTCATATATAGAATATAGATTTCCATATATGTGCAGGTTACAGATAGGTAGGATGTTAAGGGTAGTGGAGATTTATTATAATAGATATATAGATACCATTTACTTGTGCATGGTTACCAGATAGGTAGATGTAAGGGTAGATTTATCAGATATCGAAATAGATACCCTATACTGTGCTGGTTACCAGATAGGTAGGATGGAAGACTAGATTTAGCATATATAGATATATAGGACCAGATACTGTGCTGCGTTTACCAGAAGGTAGGATTGTAAGGGTAGATTTATCAATATAGAATATAAATATCTATACTGTGATGGGTACCAGATAGGTGTAAGATGTAAGGGTAGATTTATTCATATTAGATAAAGATATCATAAACTGGTGCTGGTTAACCAGATAGGTAGGAGGAAGGTAGATTTATCATATATAGATATATAGATACCATATACTGTGCTGCTACCAGATGAGGGAGGATATATAAGGGTAGATGATCATATAAGTCTATAGATATCATACACTGTGATGGTTTACCAGATAGTGGATGTAAGGGTAGATTAGATTTATCATATATAGAATATAGATACCATTATACTGTGCCTGGCTACCAGTAGGGTAGGGATATAAGGGGCGATATCAGAATAGATATATAGATACATAACACTGTGATGGTTACCAGGATAGTCGGATGTAAGGGTAGATTTATTATATATAGATATATAGATACAATTTACTGTGCTGGTACAGATAGGTAGAAGTAAGGGTAGTGCGATTTATCATATATAGATTATAGATACCAGATACTGTGCTGGTACCAGATAGGTAGGATTGGAAGACTAGATTCTCATATATAGCTATATAGATACCAGATGACTGTGCGGGTACGATTAGGGTAGGGGATGTAAGGGTAGATTGATCATATATGATAGATAGATAACATAGAGTGCTGGTTTACAAGATAGGTAGGATGTAAGGGTAGATTATCATTATATAGGATATAATAGATACCATATTACTGTGCTGGTTACCAGATAGGGTAGGATTGTAAGGGTAGATTTAGGATAAGATTAGATAGATACCATTATAATGTGCTGGTTACAGGAGAGGTAGGATGTAGACGAGATTTATCATAGGGATAGATTATAGATACCATATACTGTGCTGGTTACCAGATAGGTAGGATATAAGGGTATAGATTTAATCATATATAGATATATAAGATACCATTTTACTGTGCCGGTTACCAGATAGGTAGGATGTAAGGGTAGAGTAGTCATATATAAGATGTATAGATACCAATACTGTGATGGTTAACGGATAGTCTAGGATGTCAGGGTTTAGTTTATATATAGAAATATATATACCATATACTGGGCTGGTTACCGGAGAGGTAGGATGTAAGGATAGATTATCATATATAGAATATAGATCCATATACTGTGCTGGGACAAGATAGGTAGGATGTAGGGTAGATTTATCATATATAGCTTATAGATACCATTTTATTTAATGTGCTGTTGACCAGATAGGTAAGGATTGTTCAGGGTTAGATTTATTATAATAGTATATAGATACCAGGAACGTGCTGGTACAGAGAGGTAGGAGAGGGAGATTATCATCTATAGATATATAGAACTCAAACGTGCTGGTTACCAGATAGTAGGGTGTAGGGTTAGATTTATCCATATATAGATAT
>JAACNH010001499.1:23837-72603 GCA_019447015.1 Hymenochirus boettgeri | reverse complement strand
GTTTCCTCAATGATTGTGATGATTCTCTGTGTCAGTTCATGGACATTGATTTTTTCCAGACAGAATTTTTCTAACATTTCCTTTTTTGTATCTTCTGAGATGTATTTAGAGTTTAGAAGGTCCCATACAGTTTGTTTCTGACCTTTGAATTCTCCAAAAGAGACTTCAATTGTCTCCGTCTCTAAGATGTGAAGCATTTCCTTGGGCAGGTTGAATTCTGACCTTGATGGTAATTTGCTACAGGCTAGAACATCTGTTTCGACATCCATTAACATGTCTCGAATGGTTAGTTTGTAATCCCCAAGCAGTTTATTTCTCATTGTTTCTGGTACATATTTAGAATGAAGGAGGTCCCACACTGACATTTCTTTACCTTTAAACTCAACAGCTTTGACATAAGTAAAAATCTTTTCAAGAGCTTTCTGGATTTCCTCAGCACGTACGGTTAGCAGCTCCCGATGTTGAACTTTCTGAGACATCTCCATCTCGGTTTTCCGTATGATATTGAGCACGGCTGTAGAAACGTTCTGTACTGTTAAAGACCCCAGTTTGATCTTTTCTAAAAAGTCTTTCCTTGTCTCTTCGGAGATATAACGAGAGTGAAGAATTTCCCACAGTGACAACATTTTTCCATTGAATTCTCCCACATCCACAGATATCATTTCTGCCTGGGCAAGTGCCTGGATTTCATCCAACAAATTTTTACCCTCGATTGGTTCTCTTGGTGGAGACTTTGCCACATCCTTTGTGATAATGGTAATAATAATAGATTTCATCTCCTCGATGGACAATGTTCCAGATCTATAATTCTTTAAGAGTTCCTCTCTTTTCTCAGTCGAAATGTATTTGGAATTTAGAATTTCCCAAAGATAAACATTCTTGCCTTCAAACTCTAAGTCTGGGATACGTATGGATGTGGATTGTAATGTTCTTTTGTAGTCTGTGTGAATAGTGGCTGGTAAACTGAATGATCGGTGTAATGACCGGCTGGTGTCCTGTCTGTGGGACTGGCTGGTAAACTGAATGATCGGTGTAATGACCGGCTGGTGTCCTGTCTGTGGGACTGGCTGGTAAACTGAATGATCGGTGTAATATTTATATATGTATATAATATTTAATACTTATGTCTGCGGAGCTGAACAGCCCCTGTATAGGCCTATGTGAGTGTCTCTTTCGATACCTGCACAGCTGGTGCCACCTAGGGGTTAAAGTTGCACTTACAATCAGTAACTTACTGTAAATCAGTTTATCTCTACGTTAACCCTATAGCACTGTGGCTCCCAAGCGCCTTCCAGTAAACCCCCCATTAGTGCCCTTCAACCAACCAGCAGCTTGTAACCCTGGCACTAGGGATTGATGTGCTAATATGTAATCCTCATCTTCTCTCCGGGTCCCATGTTCCACCCGTGACACGTTTCTCTGTCCCCCCCATTTCCTACTCTCCCTCCTGGTTTATACTTTTCCTTTAGTGATTCCCTATTGGTCTGTTCTACCCAATTCATATCTTCCTTCCAATCTCCCATACACATTATGTTATTAAACCGTTTCTCATTTTCTGAATAAAGTCTGAATAAATTCCCATTTCTATTCTACCTCCTACGGTTATTTCCTTCATCTCCCACTCCTAATTCCAATGTTCCTTTCCCCCCTCAATCTAATATACTCCCCCCAATCCAATATACTCCCCTCAATCCAATATACTCCCCTCAATCCAATATACTCCCCTCAATCCAATATACTCCCCCAATCCAATATACTCCCCCTACAATCAGGGAATTCCTAATAGAATCCAAACGTGTTCATATTCCACATTGTCTTTCTCCCCTTCATTCCATTATCCTCCTCCTTCTCAGTTAATTAGCTTGACTGTTCCCAGCAGAGAATTTACCTTTCCCTCCTGGACAAACCTTCCTGTCGTCCTGTGGTCCATGTGTGGCTGTTCCTCCATTCACTTTCCTAACTTGTGAATATGTTTGGAGATGAATGTGAAGTTTATCACCAAACACTGAATCAGAGGACAGAGACTCATTTTGTTGTAGCTATTGAGAAATGTACCTTATTAACATGTGGGTGATGCAGGGGCGCTCCTACCATGAGGCAACATAAAAATTATGCTCATGGGGCGCGCCACTGTGAAATAAGAGAGGTAGCAGCTGGCAGCATGTATTTTTTTTTAAATGACCTCTGGCTTGACTGTGATAACTGCAGTGTTAGTGGTGGGCCTGGGGGGGGCTCCAACCAGTCAGGGCAGAGTGCACTTAGCGGCTCTTCTGCAGTATGGCCACCTGCACCTTCCCTACTTAGGCTCCGGTACCGCCCCCATGCTGTGCACGTAAGACACGTATATGCACACGCATATGCACAGAGGGGGCATTACGGGGCGGCTGCCGGACCAAGGATGCAGGTATCCTGACTTGCATCCTGATTGGTCCTGCAGCCGCTCTGTACCGGGGGGGTGGGAGGTACCAGAGCCTAGGTAGGGAAGGTGCGGCCTCCCCTACTCACACATGTTTCTCACACATGCCCAGTCCTGCAGGATATTGTTACAGCAGGGTGCTGCCCACTAGAGGTTTCTAGCCAGTAATACGTCTTCCCAAACATATGTGAGGTTTCCATGCTGCAAGGCTAAGTACTAGTTAATTTAATGTACATGGTTCCACTAAAACCAATACAGCCTGCAGCATGCCACTGATAGACATACTGACCACCTTTCACCATGGGGGGTTTATATGTTATTTAGCAACTCACCGCTTTATACTCGTATATAGGAAGCAAATAAGGCAGGGTAACCATAGGGTGCAGGGTGGGTTAACTCCTCCCTGGATAAATTATACCAGCATCAAAGCTTGTGGGAAGGGGTTAATTAATGACCCAACCAGGGGTCAGCTTACATTGTCTTTTCTTACTTTAACACTGTTTCCCCTATTGTGGGTAATTACCTTTAATAAACCCAATGTACCCACCCCCCAACACAAGACCCCTCCCATTCATGTGCATACCCCTCCCCCAACACAAGACCCCTTCATTAACATACAGACCCCTCCCATACACATACAGACCCCTCCCATACACATACAGACCCCTCCCCAAACACACAGACCCCTCCCATCAAGAACACAACCTGATGATACAAAGTTTTTATTTACACATAAGAGACAAACAATGGGACATATCTGTGTACTGGAAAATATTATCCAATTGGCATTTACACTGAATATATTGCTGTATACTGCATCTAGAAATTATAGAAGGCCGTGTGGCCATTTTGCTTGGGGGTGAGGTGGGGGGTTGAGTTTGGGTGGGGAGTGACATGGACATGTTGAAATGTTCTGTGTTTGTAGGATTATTTCCTGATCACCTCTAACACACACAGTCCTGTATCGGGGTCTCGGACACATTTTTGGAGCAGTTGCATATATGTGAGATTCTCATGAGTATTTGGGTCAAAGAAGCCCTTGGTGTCATCAGTCGGATCCAAGAGGATCTGGTTCATCTCTTCATCAAAATAGCCACGTTTGTAGGCCACTTCCACTGGCACACGGTGGCTGTGTACTGGGTCAATGATGCCCCCAGTGGCAATCTGAGCTTCCAGAAGCCGGACTCCATGGTCTTTCACAATGAAGCCCTTCTGCATTGCTTGGAAGAGGGAGATTTTCTGGCCCGTTCTGGGGTCTTGGTAGCCCGTCACTGCTTTTTCTGCAGACAAAAGTTTTAAGTGTAGCTCTTGTCCTATCAGTCTGGTGGCTGCAGCTTCATCAACCGAGAGTTTCTTGTTTTTGATGGGGTCAATAACAAAACCCGTGGCTGCTTGGGCTTCCAGCAGTACAAGGGCTGTTCCTGGCCTCAAGATGCCTTTTACTTTAGCTTCATAGATGCTCATCTTCTCTTTCTTGGATGGGTCGTTTTTGGAAGGAACTAAAATACCAGCAATGCAGCTGGTTCCTTCTAGATATCTCTTTACTGAATCCATTTCAGTGACTTCATCCAATGTTTTTGTTCCTTGTGTAAGATCAATGAGGGTGTTTTGGTCAATTATTTTTGACTCGAGCAGTTCAGAAGCTGAGACCTGTTTGCGGAGTCCTTTGAACTTCATCTCTTTGCTCCTCTTTTCGGTCTCCTTTATGATACTAATAATTACACTGAAGATTTCTTCCCATGTGAAAACTTTGGATTGATATTTCTCGAAAAGTTCCTTCCTTTTCTCCTCCGTGATGTATTCAGAGTGTAGAAGCTCCCACATTGAAAGGGTTTTGCCTTGAATTGTAAGTTCACCAGCAGGCACTTCAACAGTTACAGACTTTAGAAATGCTGCAGATTGCTCAAGTTTCTGCACATTGGTCTGGCCAGAGGCATGAAGTAACGTCATTAGAACAGTGATGGTCTCTTCAATGGTAAGGAAATAGTTTTTAATCAAGTCCTGTCTTTGTGTTTCAGAGATGATCTTCGCGTGAAGTATATCCCACAGAGTCACATCTGTTTTGGGAAATTCACCACTGGGGACAGAAGTAGAAAAGAACTGCAGAGATGTATGTATGGGTCCTGATAAGAAACCAGCTGCATTTTCTGATTGCTCATTGGAACCTTTGATAATGGTGTTTTCAGCTTGTTCAATGATCGTTTTAGTGGCCTTCACTAATCCCTCGAGCGATAAGGCTCCACTTTTGTACTTTTGAAGCAACTCGTTCTTTTGCTCGGGTGAAGTATATGAAGAGTTAAGGAGATGCCAAACAGAAACATTTTGACCTTTAAGATAACCAGAATTCACTTGTATTTCAACAGACTTCAGGAAATTCTCATTCTGGATCCCTTCATTTTCCATCTTGCTGGAGGCAGAACTTTCTAAATGATGACTGCTAGTCATCTTTTCAGATTTGGCTATCAATATTTCAAGGTCTTCGGTCAGCTTTTGCACGGTTATGGTTCCTGATTTATACTTTTTCAAGAGGTCTTGCCGTTCCATCTCAACCCGACTAAGATAATGAGAAGTGAGGAGTTCCCAAAGAGAGAGATTCTGGCCTTTGTATAGACCAACATTTATCTGAATGGACTTGGACTGCAAGAGACTTTGCATGTTCCTATCAAGATGAAACAGTGTTGATTTCACATCCTTCACTTCTAGCATACTTAAACCCGTATCTGGATCTTTAATGCATCTTTCTAACAGCTTTAGGTAGGTGAGATTTTCATGAGTGTTTGGGTCGAAGAAACCTTTGGTGTCATCAGTTGGATCAGACAGTATCTGGTTCATTTCTTCATCAAAGTAGCCCCTCTTGTAGGCAACTTCAACAGGGACACGGTGACTGTGCACAGGGTCAATGATACCACCAGTGGCAATCTGTGCTTCTAGAAGACGTATCCCATGATCTTTCACTATTAACTGTTTCTTCATGGCTTGAAACAGGGAAATCTTTTCGCCTGTGTAAGGATCTTTATAGCCGGTTACTGCACGCTCTGCAGACAGGAGTTTGGCTTGAAGGTCCTTTCCAACCACCCCAGCAGAAACAGCTTCATCTACTGAGAGTTTCCTGTTCTTGAGAGGGTCAATGATAAAGCCAGTGGCAGCTTGAGCTTCTAACAGAACAAGGGCAGTTCCAGGTCTTAAAATATGTTTCCACATAGCTTGGTAAATGCTCATTTTATCCATTTTAGAAGGGTCCTTTTTAGATGGGACAAATACCCCAGCAATGCTGTTTGTTCCCTCGAGATAACGCTTCACGGAATCCATTTGGGTCACTTCCTCCAGTGTCTTGTTTCCTAGACAAAGATCATCAAGTGTTTTCAGGTCAATAATGTTAGAGTCCAGCAACTCTGTCGCCGTGACTTGTCTTCTGAGCCCCTTAAACTTCAACTTACTAGACCTCTCTTCAGCCTCTTCAATAACGGAAGTGATAATGTCAATAATTCCTTCAATGGTCAAAGAGCCTTTCAGGTGGGATTTTAATATTTCGTTTCTTTTTTCAGCTGATATGTATTTGGAGTGCAGAAGGTCCCATAGAGAGATTGTTTGACCTTTGAACTGTCCAAGGGTAATTCTAGTCATGGAATTCTGTAAAAGAACCTTTAATTGCTCGTCTACGGAGACAATGTGTCCTTCACGTTCCTGAATGAGTTTGACACAGTCATTTCGAAGTTCTTTCACGGTAATTTTGCATTTTCTGAGCAGTTCTTTTCTTTTGACATCAGACAAATTCTGGTTATTTAAAAGGGTCCAAATGGAAACAGTGTCTGGCTCCTGACCGGAAAAACCACATGGGATGGACTCTAAGGCTTTCTGAAGTTGGTCATCTGGGGGCCATTGGCTGATTTCACCAACATCCAAGTGTAGATTTGTTTCTTTTAAGGTAACTTGGCTTTTTTCACTTGTGTCTTTTAAATTCTGGGTTTCTTTCTCTGAAATAATCTTCTCAATCATTTTGATCAATTCTTCTAAAGTCAAAGTTCCAGATTTGTAGTTTTTGAGAAGCTTCTCTTGATTTTCCTTGTCGATATATTGAGAGTGCAAAAATTCCCACAATGAAACATTTCTTCCATGGAACTGAATGGATGTGGATTGTAATGTTCTTTTGTAGTCTGTGTGAATAGCGGCAGGTTTGGTTCCTTTCACATCCAACATGAACAGTCCAGTGTCTGGGTCTTTAACACATCTTTCTAGAAGTTGCATATAAGTGAGGTTTTCATGGTTATTAGGATCAAAGAAACCTTTGGTGTCATCACTGGGGTCAGAAAGGATTGTATTCATCTCTTCATCAAAGTAGCCACGCTTGTAAGCCACATCCACTGGAACACGGTGACTGTGGACTGGGTCAATGATACCTCCGGTGGCAATCTGTGCTTCTAGGAGACGTATACCGTGGTCTTTGACAATGAGGTCTTTTTTCATGGCTTGGAAGAGAGAGATTTTCTCTCCCGTGTAAGGCTCAGTGTAGCCAGTAACACCTCTTTCTGCCGACAGAAGTTTATTATAAATTTCAGAGCCAATCAGTCCTGCAGCCAAAGCTTCCTCTACGGAAAGTTTTTTATTCTGTATAGGATCGATCACAAACCCAGTAGCTGCCTGGGCTTCCAGGAGAACCAGAGCTGTACCTGGCCTCAATATCCTCTTGTGCATTGCACCATAAATGGTCATCTTCTCTCTTTGTGGTTCCCCTATCGTAGAAGTGATAAAAACGCCAGCTATAGGGCTAGTTCCTTCAAGATAACGTTTTACAGAGTCCATCTGAGTCACCTGTTCCACCGTTCGACTTCCTTGAGTTAATTCATTCATGGTAGTGGCATCGATGATTTTGGACTGGAGAAGCTCAGTGGCCGACACTTGCTTCCTAAGGCCTTTGAACTTTATATTGTGACTCTTTTTTTCAATCTCTTCAATGATGGTTATGATGATTTTTAACATTTCTTCTTCACTTAGTTGCCCTGATTTATACTTTTCTAGAAGCTCCTTTCTCTTCTGCTCGGTGATATATTTAGAGTTAATTAGAACCCACAAAGACACCTTTTGTCCTTTGAACTCCCCTACATGGACCTCTGTGATCTCTCGTTCTAGGGCTTGTTGTAATTCCTCATCTGTTTTCTCATCTTTGTCTTCAATTAGTTTGCTAATAACTTGCTTTATTTTTTCCACCGTGCTCTTGTGTTTGTTCAATTGTTCTTCTCGTTTATCTATTGAGAAGTATTTGGAGTTGAGAATTTGCCACAGAGACCATTTCTTCCCCTGAAATTCCCCAGCTGGGATAATGATTGTGATTTCATTTAGAGCTTTGTGCAGTTGGTCCATTGCAGGTACAACATCCTTGTCTGGAAGGAAATGCAATGGGTTTTCTGCTTCTTCTTTCAGTATTTTTTCTTTATTCTCTTCTGTTTCAGTAATAATTGTTGTGATAATGTTTACTATCTTCTCCATCGTCCACTCTCCAGCTCTGAACTTCTGTAGGATCTCATCTTTCTTGTTGTCCTTTATATAGTCAGTGTTCAAGAGGTCCCACACGGAGAGCCTTTGACCAGCAAATTTTCCTTTGGTTATTGGGATAATCTCTGACCTCAGAATGGTTTGCTCATCGTATTCTTTGTTGCTGGATCCATTTAAGTGCTGGGAACATTTTCTACTTTCCCACTCTTCGGTGATTTTTACAACAGTCGCCATAAGCTCAGTAATAGACATAGTGCCTGATTTGTATTTCTTTAGAAACTCCAGTCTCTTGTCTTCTGTGAAATACTGGGAATGGAGAAGTTCCCAAAGGGAAATATTTTGTCCTTTGTACTGTCCAACCTTAATTAGGACCATGTGGGTCTTCAGTTTGCCTTCAGTACTGGTCTCTGATTTGGAGTGGCTTAATTTTCCTTTGATTACTTCCAGCAAGCAAAGCTCACTGTCTGGATCTTTAATGCATCTCTGCAGTAACTGCAAGTAAGTCAGATTCTCATGGGTGTTTGGGTCAAAAAATCCCTTGGTATCATCAGAGTCATCAGCCAGAATCTGGTTCATCTCTTTGTCAAAGTAACCACGCTTGTAGGCCACTTCCACTGGAACTCTGTGACTGTGAACCGGGTCAATGATCCCACCAGTGGCAATCTGGGCTTCTAGAAGGCGGATACCGTGGTCCTTTACGATGAGCTCTTTCTGCATGGCTTGGAAGAGGGAAATCTTGTCCCCTGTATAAGGATCCTTATAGCCCGTTACTGCTCTCTCGGCTGACAGAAGCTTTGTTTGCAGTTCTTGACCAATAATCCCAGCAGCCACAGCCTCCTCCACAGAATGTTTTGTATTTCTAATTGGGTCAATAATGAATCCAGTTGCTGCCTGTGCCTCAAGAAGTACCAGTGCCGTTCCTGGTCTGAGGATATTTCTCAGCATAGCGTTATAGATGCTCATCTTCTCTTTCTTTGTCGGGTCATGTACAGAGGGCACAAGTATTCCCGCAATGCAACTTTCTCCTTCAAGGTATCGTTTTACTGTTCCCATTTCTGTCACCTCTTTCAAGGTTTTCCTCCCTTGAGCTAATTCCCGCAGAGTGTCCTGATCAATGATTTCGGAAGTGAGTAACTCTGTAGCCGTCACCTGTCTCCTGAGACCTTTGAATTTCAGCTTGTTGGCTTTCTCCTCCGTTTCCTCAATGATTGTGATGATTCTCTGTGTCAGTTCATGGACATTCAATGTCTCTCGATTAAACAAGTCAAGCAGTTCTTTCCTTTTATCTTCAGAAAAGTATTTAGAGTTCACCAGTTCCCATACAGTTTGTTTCTGTCCTTTTAATTCTCCTACTGAGACTTCAGCCTTTACAGTCTGTAGAGTGGTCAGTGCATCATTGTCTAAGTCATATTGATTGCTCTTGATATCTTTGACAAGCCCCACTATATCTTCGATTGTCAATCTGTAGTCCATAAGGAGCTCTTGTCTTTTTGTCACAGTTACATACTGGGAGTTAAGCAGATTCCAGACAGAAACATCAGAATCCTTGTACTGACCCTTTGTGACATGAATGGTGACATTCTGTAAAGCCTTCTGGATTTGATCTTCAGGAACTACATAGTCACACCTAACATTCTTTTTCATTTCAATCTTGGTGATCATTTTGATAACAGCTGCAGTCATTTGTACAGTGGTAAAGCTTCCGGATTTCATCCTCTCAAGTAATTTTTTTCTTTCATCTTCTGAAAAGTAATGGGAGTTTAAGATATCCCACAACGATACAGTATTCCCTTTAAAGTCTCCCATGGTCACATTGACTTTCTCTGATTGGAGAATAGACTTTATCCATTCATCCTGATTGGCTGAGTCGGAGGAATCGACTTGTGGCATCTTTTTCTCAGTCTCGTAGATGATTGTACTGATAGTTTCAGTAAGCTGTTCGGTTGACATTGTGCCCAAGTAATATTTCTTCAGAAGCTCATCCCTTTTTTCAGTAGAAATGTATTTAGAATGTATTAGATCCCACAGAGACACTTCCTTTCCTTGAAATAGACCAGTCTTTAGCTGAACAGTCTTGTGTTGCAGGTTATATTGTGTCTGGACAGGAGAGAGTTGACTGTCCTGAATCTCTAACATGTACAGGCCAGTGCTTGGATCCTGAACACATCGCTTTATCAGCTGCATGTATGTTAGATTCTCATGAGTGTTTGGGTCAAAGAAACCTTTGGTGTCATCCATGGGATCAGCGAGGATTTCATTCATCTCTTCATCAAAATATCCACGTTTGTAAGCCACTTCTACAGGGATGCGATGGCTTTGCACTGGGTCAATGATACCTCCAGTGGCAATCTGAGCTTCCAGAAGTCGGATACCATGGTCTTTGACAAGGAGGTCCTTTTTCATTGCTTGGAAGAGAGAAATTTTACCCCCAGAATAAGGATCAGTGTATCCAGTGACTCCTCTTTCTGCACAAAGTAGTTTTTCATAAATCTCATGGCCAATCAGTCCAGAGGCAACAGCATTGTCTACAGAAAGTTTCTTATTATGTATACAGTCAATCATAAATCCAGTGGCAGCCTGGGCCTCAAGAAGGACCAGTGCAGTCCCTGGTCTAAGTATCTGCTTTAACATTGCTGTGTATAGGTTCATCTTCTCCTTTTGACCTGAAATGTTCACTGATGGGACCAACACACCTGCAATGCAGCTGGTTCCTTCCAGGTATCTCTTCACTAAATCGTTATTGGCTACATGGGCTACAGTTTGGGATTTCTGCTTTAATTTATCAAGAGTTTCTTTATCGATAATCCCTGCATTGTACAGCTCTGAGGCAGTGACCTGTTTCCTCAGTCCCTGGAACCAGATCTCGTCCTCTCTTTGATCAGTCTCTTCGACCAGCAATGTAATAGAATCGATAATGGATTTAATGGTCTTTGCAGTTTCAGTTTTGTATTTTTTTATTAGTTCTTTTCTTTTGTCTTCAGATACGTACGCCGAGCATAAAATATCCCACAGTGACACTTGTTGTCCTTCGAATTTCCCTATTTTCATGGTCACATTGGTGGATAATAAGAGATTTTTAGTTGGTTCGTCTACATAGAAATAATCATCTAGTTTTTTGGTTACTTGAAGCAAGTAGAGCCCAGTGGCTGGGTCTTTGGTAGCTCTGTCCATCAGACTTTTATAGGTTATCCTTTCGTGTGTGTTTGGGTCAGTAAAACCCTTCTTCCCGTTATCAGTATCAGACACCAGGATGTAAGAATCTTCATCTAAATACCCTTTCTTATAGGCCACTTTCTGAGGAACCCTGAAGCCATGAAGCGGATCAATAACCCCCCCGGTGGATATCTGTGCTTCCAGAAGATAAAGACCATGCTCTTTATCAACCAAACCTTTCTTCATGGCTTGTAAAAGGGAAAGTTTATTTCCCGTGTTGGGATCTCCAAATCCAGTAACTGCCTGTTCTGCCAGTTCAAGGACTTTCTGAACATCGGCCTTTATTAGACCGGCTGCCAACGCTTCAGACACTGAACACTTTACATTCTTTACTGGATCAACGAGAAAGCCAGTAGCAGCCTGGGCTTCCAGGAGTTGTAAACCAATATT
This sequence comes from Hymenochirus boettgeri, assembly GCA_019447015.1. Classification (NCBI taxonomy): domain Eukaryota; kingdom Metazoa; phylum Chordata; class Amphibia; order Anura; family Pipidae; genus Hymenochirus; species Hymenochirus boettgeri. The sequence continues at coordinate 61,094 of JAACNH010001499.1, read as the reverse complement.
TTGGGGCAGGATTTCTGTTTTGATGGCTTCATAGATACTGAGAATTTCATTTTGTGGTAACACAGAAACACCTGCAATACATCTTGTTTCCTTCAGGTATTTTCTTACTGAATCCATCTGTGCAACATCTTCTACTGTCTTCTTGTCAGATCTTAGGTCCTCTAGTGTCTTCAGATCAATGATATCTGCATTAAAGAGTTCTGTGGCAGACACTTCTCCCCTCATTGCCTTGAACATCAATGTGTTACTTTTGCTCTCATAATCCATAATAATTGTGGTGAGAGAAGATACGAGCTGTTCCACTGTTAGAACCCCCATTGTGTAAAGTCTTACAAGTTCTCTTCTCTTGAGCTCTGTGATGTAGTGAGACGAAAGGATTTCCCAAATAGATACAGTTTGGTTTGCAAATTTCCCATGGTACATCTGAATAGTTTTTGACCTTAAGTCATCTTTCATTGAGTCTGTGATGTAAAAGTAATTGTCTCCCTTCATCACAACTTGCAAAAGGTACAGTCCTGTCTCTGGGTCTTGGATGCATCTTTCAACCAGCTGAAGATAAGTAAGGTTCTCATGTGTGTTGGGATCAAAGAATCCTTTAGTGTCATCGGTGGGGTCAGAAAGAATCTTATTCATGTCTTCATTGAAATAGCCACGCTTGTAAGCCACGTCTACTGGAACTCTGTGGCTGTGCAGTGGATCGATAATGCCTCCTGTGGCTATTTGAGCTTCTAGAAGGCGGATTCCGTGGCATTCCACGATAAGATGTTTGCTCATTGCCTGGAATAAAGAATTTTTTTGTCCAGTGTGTGGGTCTGTGTAGCCAGTAACTGCTTGCTCAGCGGACAGTAACTTTTTATAGACCTGGTGCCCTATAATGCCACTGGCAAATGCTTCATCTACTGAAAGCTTCTTGTTGTTCACCGGTTCAACTATGAATCCAGTGGCAGCCTGAGCCTCTAAAAGTACTAATGCCGTCCCCGGTCTTAGGATTCCTTTTAGCATTGCATCGTAGATGCTCATTTTCTTGTTAGTTGCCTGTATGAGAACTCCTGCAATGCAGTTTGTTCCCTCAAGGTATCTCTTCACATTGTCCATCTCTGTGACTTCCATGATTGTTTTTTTACCCAGATTAAGGTCATCAAGAGTTTTCTTGTCTATCACCTCGGACAGGAACAAATCACTGGCTGACACTTGCCTTCTAAGACCTTTAAATTGGATCTTTTTACTCTGGTTCTCGGTCTCTTGAACAATGTCTGTGATGGTTTTTACGATCGCCTTCAGACCCTCATCACTGCTGCTCTTGTACAAAGTAAGAAACTCTTTGACTTTGATAAGGTCGACATATTCAGAGTTCAGAAGATCCCACAGAGAAACAGTTTGGCCTTTCAATCTTCCACCTTTTACATTGACTGTAACGGCTTTAAATACAGTGATGATATGTTCATCGGCATAAAGGGCAGGGCAGTCTGAAAGGGGCAATAACAGGAGGTCCGTGTCGGGGTCCCTAGAACATTTTTCTTTTAGATCCTGGTATGAAATATTTTCTTTGGTGTTGGGGTCAAAGTACGGTTTTTCATGGATTGCCGATTTGGCTAAATTGATTTCTTCATCTAGAAAGCCGAGTTTATAGGACATTTGTAATGGGACATAGTGACAATTGGCTGGGTCAATAATCCCTCCAGCAGCAAGTTGAGCTTGGAGAAGTGGTATTGCTTCATTTTGGGGTACAAGATTTTTTACCATAGCTTGTAGCAGAGATATTTTGTTTCCTGTGTAAGGGTCCATGTATCCAGTCACTGCACTCTCTGCCACTGACAACTTTTCATGGAATTCTGGTCCTACCACACCATCCTTCACTGCTCTATCCACTGAGTATTCTTGGTTAGTACTAGGGTCAATCAAAAACCCTGTAGCAGCCTGGGCCTCTAAGAGCAGAAGCCCATTGGCTGGCATGATAAGATGTTTTTTCATTGCCTGATTGATGCTCATTTTCTGTTTTGTTGACTTTAGGAAAACCCCAGATATGCAGCCTGTTCCTTTAAGGTATTTCTTAACACTGTCAATCTGAGAAACTTCATCTATGCTCTTCGACCCTTGCAAAAGTTTATCAAATGTGGCTTGGTTGAGGATTCCCAAATTTAACAGCTGTATTGCTGGAACCTTTCCTCGAAGTCCCTGAAAGTTGATATGAGTTGTCATCTTGAGTTCATTATCCTTGACAACCTGCAGAATCTCTGTGGTGACCTCTTGCAGTGTTGCTTTTTTTAATTTGTACCTCTCTACAATATCAGATCTCTGCTCTTCGGTAAAATACCCGTAATGTATCAATTCCCACAAGGTGGCTTTTCGTTCTATGATCTTTTTGTTCTTGAAAGTCTGTTTCACTTCCTCATCAGAATAGATGCTGTCAATTGGTACCTCAATGAAATCTTCAGGCAGTGGGTAGAAACACGTACCCGATTCACTATCCTCCTTTGACCGACTGACCAGCTCTGAGTATGTCACCATCTGTTTAGTGGTTGGATCATAGTAGGATTTAGTGGCATCTTTAGACTCTGACAGGGTTTTATACAGTTCTTCGTTAAAGTAACCATGCTTGCTGGCAACTGGAACTGGAAGATGGATGGCATGGTCTGGATCAATGATACCTCCTGTAGCAAGCTGGGCATCTAATAGCCGCATGGCATGCTTCTCATCCACAAGTCCTTTCCTCATTGCTTGGTAAAGAGAGGTTTTCTTTCCTGTATATGGATCTTTATAACCAATTACAGCTTCTTCTGCTGCCAGCAGTTTGTCATAAAATTCTGGGTCAATAATGCCCGCTTTGAGGGCTTCATCAACTGACAGTTTCTTGTTATTAACCGGATCTATAATGTGACCCGTAGCAGCCTGAGCTTCGAGAATTGGCAGAATGGTACTTGGAAGAAGAATTCTTCTCTTCGTGGCTTCATAGAAACTGATTCTTTGATTGGATGGCTGAAGGAGGATCCCACCAATGATTCCAAAGCCTTGAAGGTGTTTCCGAACTGTTTCTATTTTCATAACGTCTTCCGTTGTCATCTTTCCATCCAGAACTTGTTGGAACAGGTCTTTGTGGATAATCTCATACTCCAGGAGAAGATATATATTGACTTGGCCTCTGATCGTGGGGAAACAGATGTCCGTCCACTTGTTCAATTCCTCTTCAATCAAAATGACAATTTCCTGAATATTTTTTTTCCTCAGTCGGAACTGTTCGATTAAAAATCTTCTCTTCCACTCGCTGAAGTACTCAGAATTAATCAGAACCCAGGCCGAGACTGTTTGTCCCCTGAATCGACCATACTTTACGGAAATCTCAAGACTTCTGAAGGACTCTTTCACATGATCATTTATACTTAACAAGCTTTTCGTGCTGTGCAGGGGAAGTAGACAAAGATTAGTAGCTGAGTCTGTTATGCACTTGTCTTTTAGCTGCAGGTAAGTGAGATTTTCATTGGTGTTTGGGTCAAAGAAACCTTTGGTGTCATCACTTGGATCTGAGAGAATTAGGTTCATCCTCTTGTCAAAGTAACCACGTTTGTAGGCAACTTCTACAGGAATCCTGTGACTATTTATTGGATCAATGATGCCTCCGCTGGCAATTTGGGCCTCCAGGAGACGGATCCCGTGGTCTTTTACAATCAGTCCTTTGTTCATTGCTTGAAAGAGAGAAATTTTCCCCTCCGTGTATGGATCTTTGTATCCGGTCACAGATTTCTCGGCAGACAAAAGTTTTTCATAAAATTCAGGCCCAATTACATTTGCCTTCAGTGCTTCGTCCACTAAGTACTTCTTATTTCTCACTGGGTCAATGATAAATCCTGTTGCTGCCTGAGCTTCTAAGAGGATAAGAGAAGTACCTGGTCGTAGCAAAGCTTTTTTCTTGGCTTCATAGATGCTCATTTTCTCTTGAGTCTCTGTAATTATGAGCCCAGCAATACAACCAGTGCCTTGCAGGTAATTCCTCACCATGTCCATGTTCACTACATCTTTAACGGATGCTTCACCCTGCTCTAACTTTTCATACAAATTCTTGTCTATGATGTCGGCATTGAGAAGCTGTCCTGGGGTCACACGCTCCCTTAGTCCTTCGAAGGTGACTTTGGTGTTTGAGACTATTTCGGTAATTGTTGCATTAAGTTTGCTGGTTAATTCTTCCACTGAAAGGTTCCCAGACTTGTACTGATTAAGCATAGAATTCCTTTCCTCTGTGGGGAAATAATCAGAGAGCAAGAGCTTCCAAATGGAGACTGACTCCCCTTTGTATTTCCCTGATATCACTGGGATCTCTATGTTAGTCAGTGTCATTTTCGTTTCATAATCTATCAACCAACCTGGCAGATTTTGTGTTTGTAGAGTTTTATCGAACACCGGGAAGAGGAAAAGGTCTGTAGATGGATCGACACGGCACCTCTGTAGAATTTGTCCATATGTTAGATTTTCTTCTGAATTGGGATCAAAATATCCTTTTGCTTCATCAGTCAAGTCCAATAACTCCTTGTTCGTTTCATCATTTAAGAAGCCTCGCTCGTAAGCCACTTCCATTGGGACACGATGTTTTTGTAATGAGTCTATAATGCCGCCAGTTGCCACCTGGGCTTCCAAGAGATGAAGGCCATGCTCTCTCAGAACAATATTCTTCCCCATAGCTTGAAAGAGGGAGATTTTCTCTCCGGTATAAGGATCGTTGTAGCCTATCGCAGCTTTCTCTGCAGCAAGTAGTTTTTCATAGAGCTCAGGCCCTACCAGGCCATTTTTTACTGCTTCGTCAACAGAAAATGTCTGGTTCTTTCTGGGATCAAGCAAATACCCAGTGGCTGCTTGGGCTTCCAGGAGAGCGACAGAAGCCCCATGTGGGAGGAAATGTTCTTTCATTGCTTGATAAATGCTTTTGGTTTCATTGGTAGAAGCTACAAAGATGCCAGCAATGCAGCCAGTCCCTTCTAGGTATTTTTTCACCATCTTCTGATCAGCAACTTCTGTGACTGTCATCGAACCGTTCTGGAGGCCTTCATAGACTTTCTTGTCAATGATCTTGGAACCCAACAATTCATCAACTGTAACTCTGCCTCTAATGCCTGAAAAGCTGAATTTTAAAGGGAGAAGGTGCAGGTTCAATTCTGAATCCACAATGCATTTCTTTCTTAGTTCAGAGTATGTTACTGGATCGTTTGTGCTGGGATCCAGGAATCCTTTGGGACTGTCTTTTTCTGATAACAGGCAGGTCATTTCTTTATCAGACAAGCCCCTTTGGTAAGCAGTCTCCAAAGGAACATGAAAACTGTTAACAGGATCAATTATTCCCCCTGTGGCCACTTGGACCTCAATCAGTTTGATACCTTGTATCTTATCAATAAGTTCTTTCTTGATGGCTTGGAAGAGGGAAATCTTTTCACTGGTGTAAGGATCATTAAATCCAGTTACTGACTTTTCAGCAGTTAGCAGCTTCTCCTTAAATTCAAGCCCAACAAGCTCCTCTTTTATAGCCTCCATGACCGAGAACATTTTGTTACTCATGGGGTCAATGATAGCGCCTGAGGCAGCCTGAGCTTCCAGCAAAGCAAGTGCTACATCTGATGTGAGAAAGTTCTTCTTCATGGCTTGATAGATACTGATTTTCTCCTTGGTACTCTCAATATAAATCCCACTAATGGGCCCCAGTCCTCTCAGGTATTGCTTGACTTCTTGCTGCTCTCCAACCTTCTCTAAGGTCTCTTTACCTTGCCTGATATTGTCATACAAAGCTTGGGTAATAATATTGGCTTGTAAGAGCTGTTCGGCTGTTACGGGTTTCCTTAGACCTTGTAATGTTTCCTGCAGGGGAAGAAGCAGTAAACCAGTATCAGCATCTCTGATGCACTTGGTTAGGAGCTGCTTATAGGTTGTGGCTTCCTGGGTGTTGGGGTCCAGGTAGTGTTTGATGGATCCAGTAGACAGAATCCTGAACATATCTTCATCTATGTGATTTTGGTTAAGGGCATCTTCCAATAGTATCTGCTGTCCATTTAATATAACACCTCCAGTGGCAAGTTGAGCCTCTAGAAAACGTTCTGTGTCTCTTCGATTGACTAGCCCTTTTTTGAATGCCTGGAAGAGGGATAATGACTCATCTTTGTGCTTAAACCCGTTTACTGATTTGCTTGCAATAAGTAGTCTTTCTTGGAATCCTTGGCCAACAATCCCCTGGTGAACGGCATCCTGCACCGAATATTTGTGTTTATTCATTGAATCCGAAATATTGCCGGTAGCCGCCTGGGCCTCCAGTAGAAGCACCGCCACCTCCTGAGACACCAGTTTCTGCTGCAGTGCTTGGTAGATACTGATCTTCTCTTTGGTTTTCTCCACAATGAATCCACTAATGCATGGTGACCCCTTGGTCTCCTCCACCCCATTGTGGGCGGGTTTGTGGTTCTCTTGACTTTGGCCGATTTTCGTTTCCATGCTGCTCATAGAGTTGGTCACGGTTTGCGATACAGTATTGTTGACCGTGTGCGTCACTGTGCGGGGGACCTTACTCTCCGTGTTCCATTAAATCTCCTTCTGAAAACAGTAAGAAAATTGATTGGTTAGATTTAGAAAGGGGAAATAAACTGGGCAAACATTAAAGGGGAACTAAACTAAACACAAGGGAAATTACTACCTTCCAAATGTACTTGGCCATTGGGCCTACGGTGTAGAAATTTCCAACATGGGTGGAAAGTCGGATGTTTTTTTATTATTCTATGACTGCCACATTGTAACGTACAGACTTGCCCAGTTCAGACGCGATGTAATTACAGACAGGGAGGCTAACGAATGGCCCCAAGTTATATTTCAATACACAAAGCTGACCGAGCACTTTATCACTAGAGTTAGGGAATATTTCACAATCTGAAACCCAGACTTTTATTGTTTGGTTAGGAGAGAATTTAATTTTGCCCTGATGAACTACACCTCCCATCATCCCCAGTGAGAACTACCAGATGCACAGATCATCTTCCCATCTAAATGTGCCGTTATGGCAGATTATCCCGTAGTAGGAAACCCGGTTAACCAAACAATCTCCGGCTTACCAAATACAGACAAGTCGTCCCATTTAACACAGAGGAATTACTGATGTAGCGATTGGATGTCTATGTAGATTGAGACGCCATTAACTATCCAGGGTGATTTTATTTGGGAGACTTTCTATTCTTATTCCCACTCTAGAGTCTCCCCAGAAGGAACTGAAGGAACTGAAGGGGGAAACCATTTACCTGCATTCATAGTGGACACACTCACCTGTATGCACAGTGATGATTCCTCCTCTCAGGGCTGTAAGATTGTGGCTTTTTCTCCCATCAAATGGCCTAAACATAAACATAAATATACATTATATATATATATATACTAGCCCTATATAAACATAAATATGGTTATTATACACTAGTCCTATATAAACATAAATATTGTAATTATACACTAGTCCTATAGAAACATAATATTGTAAATATACACTAGTCCTATATAAACATAAATATTGTAAATAAATACTAGTCCTATATAAACATAAATATTGTAAATATACACTAGTCCTATATAAAAATTAATATTGTAAATATACACTAGTCCTATATAAACATAAATATTGTAAATATACACTAGTCCTATATAAACATTAATATTGTAAATATACACTAGTCCTATAAAACATATATTGTAAATATACACTAGTCCTATATAAACATAAAGATTGTTAATTATACACTAGTCCTATATAAACATAAATCAAATTGTAATTATCACAGTCCTATATGAAACATAATATTGTAATTATACACTAGTCGCTATAACATATATGAAAACACATAGTCATTAAACTAAATATGTAATTATACACTATCCTATATAAACAATAAATATTGTAATTATACACTAGTCCTATATAAACATAAATATTGTAATTTCCACTAGTCCTATATAAACATAAGTATTATAATATATACTAGTCCTATATAAACATAATATTGTAATTATACACTAGTCCTATTAAACATAATATTGTAATTATACACTAGTCCTATATAAACATAAATATTGTAATTATATACTAGTCCTATATAAAGATAAATATTGTAATTATACACTAGTCCTATATAAACATAATATTGTAATTATACACTAGTCCTATATAAATCAAATATTGTAATTATACCACTATTCCTATATACACCCATAAATTATTGTAATTATATACTAGTCCTATATAAACCGAAATATTGTAATTATAACACTAGTCCATATAAACATAATATGTTATATTATACACTAGTCCTATATACACATAAATATTGTAATTATACACTAGTCCTATATAACATAAAATTGTAATTAACACTAGTCCTAATAAACATAAATATTTTAATTACTACACTAGTCCTATATAAACATAAATATTGTAAATATACCTAGTCTATATAAACATAAATATTGTAAATTATAACTAGTCCTATAAAACATATATTGTAATATAACACTAGTCCTATAATAAACAAAATATTGTAAATATACACTAGTCCTATATAAACATAAATATTGTAATAATACACTAGTCCCTATATAACATAAATATTGTAATTATACACTAGTCTATATAAACATAAATATTGATAAATACACTAGTCCTTATAAACATAATATTGTAATATAACACTAGTCCTATATAAACATAAATACTTGTAATATACACTTCCTATATAAACATAAATATTGTAAATATCACTACCTATTAACTAGTTGCACATACTATCATATAAAATAAATATTGTAAATATACACTATCCTATATAAACTAATATGGTAAATATATACTAGTCCTAATATAATAAACTATTGTAAATATATTAGCCTATATAAAACATATATGTTAATTATACACTAGTCCTATTAACATAAAATTGTAAATATACCTAGTCCTATAATAACATAAATATTGTAATATACACTAGTCCTATATAAACATAATATTGTAATATGTACCAGTCCTATATAAATATAATATTGTAAATATAACACTAGTCCTATATAAAACATAAATATTGTAAATATACAATATCCTATATAACACTAAATATTGTAAATAATACTATCTATTAAAATAAATATTTGTAAATATACACTAGTCCTATATAAACATAAATATTGTAAATATAACACTAGTCCTATATAAACATAAATATTGTAATACTGGTCCATATAAACATAAATATTGTAATATACACTAGTCCTATATAAAAAATATTGTAATATACCCAGTCCCCTATATAAAACTAAATTGTAAATATACACTAGTCCTATATAAATTAATATTGTAATATATACTAGTCCTATAAACATAATATTGTAATATACACTAGTCCTATATAACAAATATAAATATACTACTAATAAAATAAAAATAATACTAGCCTATATAAACATAATATTGTAATATACACTAGTCCTATATAAACATATATTGTAATATACACTAGTCCTATAAAACATAAATATTGTAAATAAACACTCCTATATGCTAATATAAAATAAATTTCATATTATAATGTAATATAATAGCCTAGCCCTATATAAACATAAATAATTGTAAAGTAACACGTCTATATACATTTATGTAACTACACTAGTCCTATAAACATAAATATTGTAAATAAACATAGTCCTATATAAACATTAAGTATTGTAAATATAACTAGTCCTATAAAAACATAAATATTGTAAATAACCCTAGTCCTATATAAAGATATATTATAAATACCTACTACTCACATAAACAAGTTAATATGTAAAATATATACATCCTATATAAACATAATATGTTGTAAATATAACTAGTCCTATAACATAATTGTGTCACTATACACTAGTCCTATAAAATAAATATTGAATATACACTAGCCCTTATAACATAATGTTGATCCAATAACTAGTTCTATATAAACATAAATATTGTAAAATACACTAGTCCTATATAAACAATAAATATTGTAATATATACTAGTCCTATAACTTAAATATGTGTAAATATATATTTAGTCCCTATAAACATAAATATTGTTATATACTAGTGACATACTAAACATAAATATGTATAATAATACTATCCAGTATAAACATAATAGATAAAATTAACCATATAACCTAGATACTTGTTACTTATATACTACCTATAAACCATAAGATAGAATATACCTCTCCTATATAAAAAAATATTGTAAATTCCAGCTATATAACACATAAATATGTAAATTATACTAGTCTCTAAAAACTACAATATTATAACAATATACACTAACGTCCTAATATTAATACATACTAGTCTGTATAATAATATAAACTGTCCTTATCTAAACAGTACATTGGTCATATATGTTGCTATCAACTATATAAGAAAGATACTAGTACCATTACAAATCTAATAGATACTAAGTCTATATAAATAACTAAGTCCCTTAGAAAGCATTAAATATATTAAATATTCTGCTTCTAACATAAACATACTACCATATAAAATAATAGAACTATGTCTCACTGAGGAAGGTAAATTGGTTAGAGCGTATAATAGTTCCTATATCAAGTACTAATCAATACAGCCCTATAGTGGAGTTATGATCTAGTCCTATATAAAATTTAAATAGATACGAATCTATATAAATATTAAAACAGATACTAGTCCTATACTAAATATAAGACTAGATACTATTCTATATCTAAACTCTTATAATACACAGATAATAATTCTATATAAATACTAAACAGATACTACGTCCCTATATAAATAGTAAATTATAGATACTAGTCCTATATATATTAATAGATACTAGTCTATATAAATATTAACTAGATACATTTCTAATACATATTAGAATAATTCTCACTATATAATATATGAGATACACTATTCTTATTAATATAAACATAATTCTAGTACCTATATAATATTTATATACATACTAATTTCTATATAATATTAATAGATAATAGTCAAATATAATATTAATAGGTACTAATTCTAAATAAATATTAAACAGATACTAGTCCTATATAAATAATAGATACTAATTCTATATAAATATTAAATAGATACTAATTCTATATAAATATTAAATAGATACTAGTCCTATATAATTATGAGTACTAATTCTATATTAATATTTAATAGATACTAGTCCTATATAAATATTAAATAGATACTAGTCCTATATAATTATTAGATAATAATTCTATATAAATATTAATAATACTAGTCCATTATTAAAATATTAAATGATGCTTAGTCCTATATAATTATTAAATATATCTCTAGTCCTCTATAAATTTATTAAATAGATACTAGTCCTATATAAATATTAAATAAGATACTAGTCCCTATATATTATTAGATACTAATTCTATTTAATATTAAATAGATACTAGTCCTATTTAATTATTAGATCTATTCTTATAAATATAAATAATACTAGTCCTAAACTTATTAGATACTAGTCCTATATAATATAAATAGATACTAGAAATATAAGTTATGTCTATAATAATAGCTATAGTTATTATTATTGAAACTAATTCTATATAAATTTAAATATATACTATCTATATAATTATTGATACTATGATTGTCTAGATATAAATATTAATAGATACTAGTCCAATAATAATTAAATAGATACGAGTCCAATATAAATATTAATAATATAGCCTATATATTTAGATACTAAATTCTATATACAATAGATACTAGCCTATATATATTAAATATGTATGTCTACATGAGATCTGTCCTATATAACTATTAAATAGATACTAGTCCTATGATAATATTAATACTGAGGCTATAATACATTATTAAATCAGATACTAGTCCTTAAAATATTAAATAGATACTAGTCCTATATAAATAATAGATATCTAATTTATATAATATTAATAGAATACTAGTCCAATATAAATATTAATAGATACTAGTCCTATATAAATATAAATAGATACTAGTCCTATATAATTATTAAATAGTTACTAGTCCTATATAATTATTAAATAGATACTAGTCCATATATAAATCATATAGATACTAATCCATATAATACGTTAAATGAACTAGCTCTATATACTTATTAGATACTAGTCCTTATATCATTAGATACTAGTCCTCTATAGCATATTAAATAGATAACTAGTCCTATATACTTATTAGATAACTAGTCCTATATAAATATTAGATACTAGTCCAATATAAATATTAATAGATACTTGTCCTACTATAATATTAAATAGATACTAGTCCTATATAATTATTAGAAACTATTTCTATATAATATTAAATCGATATAGTCTATATATATTAGATTACTAATTCTATATTCTATATTCTTATATAGGACTATATACTAGTCCTATATAAACAATAGATACTAATTCTTATAAATATTAAATAGATACTAGTCCAATATAAATATTAAATAGATGTCAGTCCCTATAAATTATTAGAAACTAATTCATATAAATATTAAATAGATACTAGTCCATATAATTATTAGATACTAATTCTATTTAGTATATTCTATATAGACTAATACTAGTTCTAATAAACAATAGATACTAATTCTATATACAATATTAATAGATACTATTCCAATATAATATTAAATAGATGCTAGTCCCTATGTAAATTATAAATAGATACTAGTCCTACATAATTATTAAATATATACTAGTCCTATATAATATTAGATACTAGTCCTATATAAATATTAAATAGATACTAGTCCATATAATATAATATACATACTATCCTATATAAATATTAGATACTAAGTCCCTAATAAATAATTAAATAGATACCTAGTCCTATATAAATATTTCACTAGATAACAGTCCTATATAATTATTAAATAGATACTAGTCCTATATAATTATTAATATATACTAGTCCTATATAAATATTAAGATACTAGTCCTATATAAATATTAATAGATACTAGTCCTATATAATATTAAATAGATACTAGTCCTATTAAATTATAATAAGATACTAGTCCTATAAATATTAGATACTAGTCCTATATAAATTTAAACAGATACTAGTCCTATTAAATTAATAGATAATGTCCATATACATATTAATATACTAGTCCATATATATGATTAGTCATATAAGTATCTAGACACTATTCCGAATAAATAAATTAGTATATATAGGTCCTAAATAACTATTAGATTCTATGCCTTGATTAAAAAATAACTAGATAATATCTAGTCCTATATAAATATGAGATCACTAGTCCTAATAATATTAAATATATCTAGTCCTATCATAATATAAATAGATACTATTCCATAGAAAATTATTCAACTATATACTATCCTCAGATCAAATTAGATACAGTTCCTAATATAAATATTAAATAATACTAGTCCTATATAATTTAATTCTATATACTAGTCCTATCAAAATATAGATACTATTCCTATATAAACTATTAAGAATCCTATATAAACTATAAATAGATACTATTGCTATATAAAAATTAAAAAAATAGTCCTATTTAATCAATAAAGTTACTAGTCCTCAAGAATTAATTAAATAGATACTATCCCTATTTCAATTATTAATAGACCTGTCTATATAATATTGAATTGTACAGTCCTGATATAATTATTAACTAGAGACAGTCCTATATTAAATATTAAATAGATACTATTCCTATATATTTATTGTACATAATCTATCCTATATAATTTAAGATACTAGTGCCTATAATAATTATTAAATAGAACTAGTCCTATATACTTAGTCGATACTGCTCCCTATAAATAATTAAATAGATACTAATCCTATATTTAATTTAACTAGCTTACTAGTCCTATATAGATATTAAATAGCTACTAATCCTTATTAATTTATTAGATACTAGTCCTATATCAATATTAAATAGATACTAGTCCTTTATAATTAGATACTACTCTAATAATTATTAAATGATCTAGTCCTATATACTTATTAGATACTAGTCCTATATAATGATTAATAGATACTAGTCCTATTTATAATTAAATAGCATCTATCCTATATAATTATAAGATACTAAGTCCTATATAATTAATAAGATAGCTAGTCTATATAATACATTTAAATGATAGCCTATTCCTATATAATTATTAAATGATACTAGTCCTATATAATATTAACTATGAACTAAGTCCTATATACTTTTATATCTAGTCCGTATATAAATTTAAATAGATACTACTAATTTAGATACAGTCCTAAAATGAGCAATGAACCACCAAGACTAAGATACTTATCACACAATGTGTACAATCACAATGAGGTCCTTTATATTATTAAAGATCTTCCTCGGTCGATCTGTCAGCAGACTACTAGTGTCGCTCAGGTACTACTTATTATACCCTTTTCATTTTTGATACTACTTCACAGTGACGCCTACTACTAAGAAATACTGTATAGCTTACCTAATGATAAAAGAACTATCCTATATAATTAATAATGAGATACTAGCCCTAAGAAAGATGAGCTATTTAAGATCCTAGTCCGTAGATATTCAATCGAGCATATGATCCACGAATAAGACGAGCCGTGATTTACTAATAATACGAGGTCCTATAGAATTATAAGAGATACAGTATATTGAGAATGATATAAGAGACGAGTCTATGAATGGAACCACGATACAGACTATATGAATTATGATACTACGTGCCAGAAGGAGAGATGACGCCAGAGATTTAGATAAAGTCCCATATAAATATTAAATAATACTCATCCTAGAAATAGTAAAAGAGGAGGCCGTACTAAGTCACGATAGACATCTTTCTGTTAGATACTAGGTCTATATAATATTAACGTAGATAATAGTCCGATATACTTATTAGTAGTATCCTATATAACAGTACACTGTAATACGATAAATACTAGCCTAGAACCCTTCTACTACTTACTAGTAAAATCTATAATGATGATACTAGTCCTATAAATTATTAATAGATACTAGTCCTATATATTAGTATACTAACTATGATACTATCCTACTATTAATACTGTTAATATATATAAGATACTAGTCCTATTTTAATAATACATACATTAGAGTCATCAAAATATTATAAGATACTACTCGTCCTATATAATTATAAGATCCTAGTCCTATATAATGATTAATGATACCGATCCTATATACTTATTGATACTGATCCTATATATTTTAACTAGATACTATTCTATATATTATGAAATAGATACTAGTCCTATATAATTATTAAATAGATACTATCCTATATAATTATTAATACTAGTCCCTATAAAATATAATTATATATCATAAAATTAGATATAGTCCATATAATTATCAAAAGATACTAGAGTCCGTTAATATCAAACTTGGAATTAGATAACGCTCTAGTCCTTGAATATACTTATGGACATCCTATCTCCTTCCATTTTAATATTATTAAATACGATACTCGTCCTATAAATACATAACTGTCTTATACTTATTAGATCTATCCTACATAATTATTAAATAGTTACTAGTCCTATACAATTTTAAATAGATAACTATCTCACATAATTCTTAAATAGATATTCTACAGTCCTATATAATTTTAAATAGATACTAAGTCCTATATGATTATTAAATCATTACTAGTCCTATATCAATATTAAATAATACTAGTCCTACCATAAGTTATTAATAGATACATCCTATATAAATTTTAATAGATACCTAGTCCTACAAAGAATTATAATATGATACTAGTCTCATATAAATTTTAATAATACTAGTCCTATATTATTTAAATAGAACTATCCTCTAGTAAACTATTAAATTAGGATCTATGTCCTACATAATTATTAAATGATACTAGTCCTTATAAATTTTAAATATATACTAGTCCTATTTTATTAAATAGATACTAGAGTCCTATATAATTTATAATATCCATTATTATCGTAGTCCTATATATTATTAAGATACTATCCCTCATATTATTAGTTCTATATAAATAATAAATAGTACTAGTCCTATAAATTTCTAGTCTATATATTGATACTAGTCCTAATATTATATCCTATCATAAATATTAAATAATCTCCTATAATAGTCATAATCTAAACCTTAAATATACTGATACTAGTCCATATAATAATTAAATTATTCGTCCTATATATATTAAATAGATTACTAAGTCCTATCAAATAATTAAATAGATACTAGTCCTATCAGCAAATATCTGTCATAATAATATATGTACATAATATATACTATATACTTAGTTAATTAAATAATTCTCCTATATAAATATTAAACTAGATTACTAGTCCTATATAGTCCTATATAAATATTAAATAGATACTAATTCTATATAAATATTAACAGATACTAGTCCTATATAAATATTAAATAGATACTAATTCTATATAAATATTTAACAGATAATAATTCTATATAAATACTAAACAGATACTAGTCCTATATAAATATTAAATAGATACTAGTCCTATATAAATATTAAATAGATAAGTCAAAAACTGATACTGCTTTAAATATTAAATAGATCCTAATTCTATAAAATATAAATAGATTGTAGACCTATATATCATTAGATACTAATTCCTATGTACTATTATAAACAAATACTAGTCCCATTGAATAACTGTAATAGATACTAATTCTATATAATATTAATAGATAAATAGTCAAAGTATAATATTAAATAGGGACTAATTCTAAAAGTAGTATAACAGTGCGTTATACTAGTTCCTATATAAATAATAGATACAGATCTATAAATATAAATAGATACTATTTCTCAATATAAATATAAATGATCCAGGGCTTCCTATATAATTATGAGTATCTTATATTATACAGTCCATAGATCAAATATCTGTCTAATATATATAGATACAGTCTTATATAAATATTAATAGAGCTATAGCCTAATAAATATTAAATAGATACTAGTCCTATATAATTATTAAATTCTAGTAATTTAACTACTAGTCCATAAATAAATTATTAAATAATGCAGCCTATATTATTAATATACTAGTACTAGTCCTATATAATTAGTTAGATACTCTGCACTATATAAATTTAAATAGATACTAGTCCGATAATATTATTAGATACTAATTTCTATTATAATATATTAAATAGATACTAGTCTTCTAATTATTAGATTAGTTAATACTATTAACTTAGTACAATATAATATAGATAATCCTATATCAGTACATATTAAATAGATATTAGTCCTAATATACATATTAAATCAATACTAGTCCTATATTTATAAACTAATTTCATTAATTGAAATTAAATAATTTTCATATATTTAATAATATTAAATAACCATAATAAGTCTATATAAGATTAGATACATAGAAATTAACATAGTATCTAGTCGCTATATAATTAGTTAGATAAACTCATATTCATACTCAATTAATAGAATAGTCTCTATAAATTAATACAATCTAGTCAATAAACGTTATATAACTATATAAATAAGCATACTAGTCCTATCTATTATATAATATGAATCATATGAGATACTATCCTATATACCTATTAAGATACTAGTCCTTATATAGCTATAAATTATTAACAAGATTACTAGTATCCTATACTAAATTATAATAGATACTAGTCCTATATAAATAATATATCTAATTTCTATATAAATATAGAAATAGATACTAGTCATTATAAATATGAATAGATACTAGTCCTATATAAACTATTAAATAGATGAATAGTCCTATATAATTATTAAATAGTTACAGTCCTATTATAATTAAATAGATACTAGTCCATATATAAACTATCTAGATACTCAGCTACCTATACTGGGTGGAGGTCGAATATAAATAGGATCTATCCTATATACTTTATTAGATACTGGATGGGTCCTATATAAAGGTGGGAATCTGTTAGCTGTCTCCTGTCTAGTTATAAAATATTAAATATATACTAGTCCTATATACTTATTAGAATACTAGTCCTATATAAAGATTAGATACTAGTCCAATATAAAATATTAAATAGGATACTTGTCCTATATAATATTAAATATATATACTATCCTATATAATTATTAGAAAACTAATTCTATATCAATCTAAATCGATACTAGTCCTATAATATTATTAGATACTAATTTCTATGTATTATTCTTATTGCTTATATTAGGACTATATACTTACCTATAGATCACAATATACTAATTCTATATAAATTTAAATAGATACTAGTCCCAAATAAATATAAATAGATGCTAGTCATATGATAATATTAGAAACTAATTCTATATAAATATTAAATAGATACTAGTCCTATATAATTATTAGATACTAATTCTATATTAGTATATTCTTATATAGGAACTATATACTAGTCCTATATAAACCAATAGATACTAATGTCTATAGTAAATATTAAATAATACTAGTCCAACAAAATATTAAATAGATGTAGTCCTGTATTCTTAATATAGTTACAATTATTAATAATACTATCCACATAATTATTAAATATATACTAGTCCTATATAAATATTAGATACTAGTCCTATATAAATATTAAATAGATACTAGTCCTATATAATTATAATATACATACTAGTCCTATATAAATATTAGATACTAGTCCAATATAAATATTAAATAGATACTAGTCCTATATAAATATTAACTAGATACTAGTCCTATATAATTATTAAATAGATACTAGTCATATATAATTATTAAATATATACTAGTCCTATATAAATATTAGATACTAGTCCTATATAAATATTAAATAGATACTAGTCCTATATAATTATAATATATATACTAGTCCTATATAAATATTAGATACTAGTCCTATATAAATATTAAACAGATACTAGTCCTATATAAATAGTAAATAGATATTAGTCCTATATAATTATTAAATAGATACTAGTCCTATATAATTATTAAATAGACACTAGTCCTATATAATTATTAGATATATACTAGTCCTAAATAAATATTAGATACTAGTCCTATATAAATATTAAATATATACTAGTCCTATATAAATATTAGATACTAGTCCTATATAAATATTAAATATATACTAGTCCTATATAAATATTAAATAGATACTAGTCATAGATAATTATTAAATATATACTAGTCCTAGATAAATATTAGATACGAGTCCTATATAAATATTAAATAGATACTAGTCCTATATAATTATTAAATATATACTAGTCCTATATAAATATTAGATACTAGTCCTATATAAATATTAAGTCCTATATAAATATTAAATAGATACTAGTTCTATATAAATATTAAATAAATACTAGTCCTATATAATCAATAAATAGTTACTAGTCCTAAATAATTATTAAATAGATACTAGTCCTATTTAATTATTAAATAGACACTAGTCCTATATAAATATTGAATTGTTACTAGTCCTATATAATTATTAAATAGATACTAGTCCTATATAAATATTAAATAGATACTAGTCCTATATAATTATTAAATAGATACTAGTCCTATATAATTATAAGATACTAGTCCTATATAATTATTAAATAGATACTAGTCCTATATACTTATTAGATACTAGTCCTATATAATAATTAAATAGATACTAATCCTATATATTAATTAAATAGATACTAGTCCTATATAATTATTAAATAGATACTAATCCTATATAATTATTAGATACTAGTCCTATATAAATATTAAATAGATACTAGTCCTTTATAATTATTAGATACTACTCCTATATAATTATTAAATAGATACTAGTCCTATATACTTATTAGATACTAGTCCTATATAATTATTAAATAGATACTAGTCCTATTTAATAATTAAATACATACTAGTCCTATATAATTATAAGATACTAGTCCTATATAATTATAAGATACTAGTCCTATATAAATATTAAATAGATACTAGTCCTATATACTTATTAGATACTAGTCCTATATAATTATTAAATAGATACTATTCCTATATAATTATTAAATAGATACTAGTCCTATATAATTATTAAATAGATACTAGTCCTATATAATTATTAGATACTAGTCCTATATAAATATTAAATAGATACTAGTCCTATATAATTATTAGATACTAGTCCTATATAATTATCAAATAGATACTAGTCCTATATACTTATTAGATACTAGTCCTATTTAATTATTAAATACATACTAGTCCTTTATAATTATTAAATAGATACTAGTCCTGTATACTTATTAGATACTAGTCCTACATAATTATTAAATAGATACTAGTCCTATATAAATTTTAAATAGATACTAGTCCTATTCTCTTTCTTTTCTCTGTTTGTTACATGATGTCATTTGAGCTTTTCTTTTTCTTCTCTTTAATATTTTTTTTTTTTTTTTTGCTTCTTTTTCCTTTTTTTTATTTTTATTTTCCTTTATCTTTCCCGTTTTTTTTCCCTTTTTTCTTGAAACATTTTTTTTTTTGTTTTACCAACAAAAACCAAATTTTTCTTTTCTTTTTCTTTTTTAGGGTCACGTCAGGCCCTCATCAGTACAGGGCGGTTTACAAAAGTCGCCATAGAGCTCATTAATAGACATAGTCCCTGGGAAAACAAAAAAAAAAATTTTTTTTTTTGTATTCTTTATAAACTCAGTCTCTGTCTCTTAAATACTGGACTGGAGAAGTCCCAAGGGGAATAATTTTTCCTTTGTTTTACTGCCAACTTATTAGGACCCTGTGGGTCCTTCAGTTTGCCTGTCATTACGGTCTTCCGTGATGTGGAGTGGTCTTAATTGTCCTTTGATTACTTCCAGCAAGCAAAGCTCAACTGTCTGGATCTTTAATGATCTCTGCAGGTAACTGCAAGTAGTGCAGATTTCTCAGTGGTGTTGGGATCAAAACATCCTCTGGTCTCATCAGAGTCTATCAGCCAGAATCTGGTTCTCTCTCTTTGTCAAAGTAACACGCTTGTATGGCCACTCCACACTGGAACTCTGTGGAATGTGAACCGGGTCAATATATCCCCACCAATGGCAATCGGGCTTTCTAGAGGCGGATAACCTGGGCCTTGTAACGATGAGCTCTTTCCTGCTCTGCTTGGAAAGGGAAACTTGTCCCCTTAAAGGATCCTTATGATGCCCGATTAGCTGCTTCTCGGCTGACGAAGCTTTTTGGCAGTGCTTGACAATATACCCAGCAGCCACAGCCTCCTCCCAGAATGTTTTGTAATTTCTAATTGGGTCAATAATGAATCCAGTTGTCTGCCTTGTGGCCTCAAAATTACCCATGCCCGTTCCGGTCTGAGGATATTTTCAGCAAGAGCGTTTAGAGCGCTCTTCTCTTCGTTGTTGGGTCATGTACAGAGGGCACAAGTATTTCCCGCACTGCAATTCTCCTTCAAGTATTCGGTTTTACTGTTCCCATTATTTCTGTAACTCTTTCACGAAGTTTTCCCCCTTGAGTAAGGTTCCCGCAGAGTGTCCTGATCAATGATTTCGGAACGTGAGTAACTCGTAGCGTCACCTTGTATCTCCTGAGACCTTTGAAGTCAGCTTGTTGGCCTTTTTTCCTCCCCTCCGTTTCCTAACTGATTGTGATATTCTCTGTGGTCAGTCAGAGACATTCAATTCTCTCCGATATTAACACAGTCAAGCAGTTTCTTTTCCTTTTGATCTTCAGAAAAGTATTTAGAGTTCACACAGTTCCGCATACAGTTTTTTCTGTCCTTTTAATTTACTACTGGAACTTCCGCCTTTACAGTCTGTAGAGTGGTCAGTGCATCCTTGGCTAGAGTCAATAATTGATTGCTCTTGATATCTTGACAAGCCCCCCTAATCTTCGATTGTCAATCTTAGTCATAAGGAGCTCTTGTCTTTTTTTCACAGTTTACATACTGGGAGTTACGCAGATTCCAACAGAAACTCAGAACCTTGTAAGTGACCCTTTGTGTGACATGAATGGTGACAATTCTGTAAGCCTCCTGGATTTGAAAATCTTCAGTAACTACATATCACACTGAAACACCATCTTTTATTTCAATCTTGGTGATCATTTGAAACAGCTGCCGTCATTTGTTCAGTGGTAAAGCTTCCGGATTTCATCCTCTCAAGTAATTTTTTTCTTCCGATCTTTGAAAAGTAATGGAGGTGTTAAGAGATCCCACAACGATACAGTATTTCCCTTTAAAGTCTCCGCATGGTCACATTGACTTTCTACTGATTGGAGAATAGACTTTATCCATTCATCCATCCGATTGGCTGAGTCGAGGGAACGACTTGGGCATCCTTTTCTCACGTCTCGTAGATATTGTATGATAGTTTCAGTAAGCTGTTCGGTGTTGACATTGTGCCCCAAGTAAATATTCTATCAGAAGCTCATCCCTTTTTCAGTAGAATGTAGTTAGAATGTATTAGATCCCCCGAGACCCTTACCTCCTTCCTTGAAATAACCAGTCTTTTTAGCTGAGAACAGTCTTGTGTTGCAGGTTATATTGTCTGTTGGACAGGAAGAGGTTGACTGTCTAATCTCTATACATGTACAGGCCAGTGCTTGGATCCTAAACACATCGCTTTATCACAGTCATGACGTTAGATTCTCGAGTGTTGGGTCAAAAAGAAACCTTTGGTGTCATCCATTGGAGCAGCGAGGCTTTCAATTCATTCATCTCTCATCAAAATATCCACGTTGTAAGCCACTTTACAGGATGCCGATGCTATTTTGCACTGGGTCAATGATACCGCCAGTGGCAATCTGGCTGTCAAGCAAGTCGGATACCATGGTTTTGACAGGAGGGTTCCTTTTCATTGCTTGAAAGAGAAATTTTAACCCAGAATAAGGATCAGTGTATCATTGACTCCTCTTCTGCACAAAGTAGTTTTTCATAATCTCATGGCCATCAGGTCTCAGAGGCAACAGCAATTGTCTACAGAAAGTTTCCCTTATTATGATACAGTCAATCATCAAATCCAGTGGCAGCTGGGCCTCAAGAAGGGACAGTTGCAGGTCCCTGTATGAAGTATCTGCTTTTAAATTGCTGTGTGTATAGGTTTCATCTTCTACCTTTTGGAACCTGAAATGTTCCTATGGACACAAAACCTGCAAATCAGCTGGTTCCTCCAGGTATGCTCTTCACCTAAATCGTTATGGCACATGGCTACAGTTTTGGGATTTCGCTTAATTTATCAAGAGTTTCTTAAATCGATAATCCTGCATTGTACAGCTCTGAGGCAGTGGACCTTTTCCTCAGTCCCTGTACCAGATCTCGTCCTCATCTTTGTCAGTTCTCTTCGACCAGCAATGTAATAGAATCGATAATGGATTTAATGGTCTTTTGCAGTTTTCAGTTTTGTATTTTTTTATTAGTTCTTTTCTTTTGGTTTCAGATACGTTACGCCGAGCATAAAATATCCCACAGTGGACAACTGTTGTCCCGTTCGAAGTTCCCTATTTCATGGTCACATTGGTGGAAATAAGAGATTTTTGTGGTTGTTCTTACATAGACAATATCATCTAGTTTTTTGGTTTACTTGAAGGCAAGTAGAGCCCAGTGGCTGGGTCTTGGTAGCTTCTGTCCCATCAGACTTTTTATAGGTTAATCTTTCTGTGTGTGTTGGGTCATAAAACCCCTTCTTCTCTTTCTCGTTATCAGTATTAGACACCGATGGTAAGCATTTCATCTATAATAACCTTTCTTATAGGCCATTTCTGAGGAACCCTGAACCAGAAGCGGATCATAATCCCCCCGGTGGATATCCTGTGCTTCACAGAAGATAAAGACCATTCTCTTTATCAACAAACCTTCTTAATGGCTTGTTACAGGGGAAAGTTTTAATTTCCGCTGTTGGGATCTCCAAATACAGTAACTGCCTGTTCTTTGCCAGTCAAGGACTTTTCGAACATCGCCTTTATTAGACCGGGTGCCAACGCTTCAGACACTGAACCTTACATTCTTTACTGGATCAACGAGAAAGCCAGTAGCAGCCGGGCTTCAGAGTTTGAAACCAATATTTGGGGCGGATTTCTGTTTGATGGCTCATACGATACTGAGAATTTCTTTTTGTGGTAACACACAGCACCTGCAATACATCTTGTTCCTTCATGATATTCTTACTGAATCATCTGTGCAACATCATTCTAAACTGTCTTCTGTACAGCAATCTTAGGTCCTCTAGTGTCTTCAGATCACATGATATCTGCATTAAAGAGTTCTGTGGCAGACCACTTCTCCCCTCATTCCTTGAACATCAATGTGTTACTTTTTGCTTCATATCCAAATAATTTGTGGTGAGAAAGTACACGCCTATTGTTCCACCTGTGAACCCCCATTGTGATAAGTCTAACAAGTTCTGCTATCTTGAGACTCTTGATGTAGTGAGACGAAAGGAGTTCCCAAATAGAACAAGTTTGGTTTGCAAATTCCCATGGTAACTTCTGAATAGTTTTTTGACCTTAATTCATCTTTGCCATTGAGTATGTGATGTAAAAGTGTAAATTGTCTCCCTTCTTCACAAAACTTTGCAAAAGCATACATCCTGCTTCTTCTGGGTCTGGATGCATCTTTCAACCATCTGAAGATAGTAAGGTTCTCATGTGTGTTGGGATCAAATAATCCTTTAGGTACATCGGGGGGTCCAGAAGACATCTATTCCATGTCTCATTGAAATAGCACGTTTTGATAAGCCGTCTACTGAACTCTGTGGCTGTGCAGTGGGATCGATGAATGCTCCCTTGGCTATTGTGAGCTTCAGAAAGCGGGATTTCCGTGGCATTCACAGATAAATGTTTGCTCATGCTGGAAAAAAGAATTTTTGTTCAGTGTGGTGTCTGTGTAAACCAGTAACTGCTGCCTCAGCGGACAGCTAACTTTTTATAACCTGGTGCCCATATAATGCCACTGGCAATGCTTCATCTACTGAAAGCTTCTTGTTGTTCAACACGTTCAACTATGAATCCAGGGCAGCCTGAGCCCTAAAAAAGTTACTAATTGCCGTCCCCGGTCTTAGGATTTCCTTTTAGCATTGCATCGTAGAAAGCTCTTTTTCTTTAGTGACCTGTATGAGACTCCTGCCCAATGACAGTTGTGTTCCTCAGGGATACTCTTCACAGTGGGGGGGTGTCCATTCTCTGTGAACACATGATTGTTTTTTTACCCCAGATAAGGTCATCATAGTTTTTCTTGCTATCACCTCGGACAGGAACAAATCACTGGCTGACATTGCCTTCTAAACCTTTAAATTGGATCTTTTTTTTACTCTGTTCTCGTCCTCCTTGTTCAAACCATGTGTCTGTGATGGTTTTTTATTCGATCGCTTCAGAACCTCATCACTGTGCTCTTGTAAACAAGTAAAACTCTTATGATTTGATAGGCGACATATTCAGAGTTCAGAAGATCCCACAGAGAAACAGTTGGCCTCAATCTTCATCCCACCTTTTACATTGACTGTATACGGCTCTTTCAATACAGTGATGATATGTTCAACGGCATAAGGGAGGGCAGTTCTGAAAGCGGGCAATAACAGTAGTCCGTGTCGGGTCCCTAGAACATTTTCTCTTTAGATCCGGTATGAAATATTTTCTTTGGTGTTGGGGTCAAGTACGGTTTTTCAGTGGATTGCCGATTTTGGCTAAAGTTGATTTCTCTTCATCTAGAAACGAGGTTATAGACTTTGTAATGGGAAGTAGTGACAATGGCTGGGTCAAAATCCCTCCAGGCAGCAAGTGAGCTTGGAAAGTGGTATTGCTTCATTTTGGGGTACAAGTATTTTTTACCATAGCTTGTAGCAGAGATATTTTTGTTTCCGTTAAGGGTTCCATGTATCCAGTCACTGCACTCCTTCTGCCACTGACACTTTTCATATGGGAATTCTGGTCCGTACCCAACAAACCGTCCTTCATGCTCTAATCCACTGAGTATTCTTGGTTAGTACTAGGTCATCAAAAACCCTGTAGCAGCTGGCTCTAGACAGTAGCCATTGGCTGGCATGATAAATGTTTTTTTCATTTTATGCTGATGATGCTCATTGTCTGTTTGTTGACTTTAGGAAAACCCGATATGCACTGTTTCCTTTAAGGTATTTCTTAACACGTCAATCTGAGAAATTCATCTATGCTCTTCGGACCTTGCAAAAGTTTATATTTCAAATGTGGCTTGGTTGAGTGCTTCCCAAATTAAACCAGCTGTATGTCGGAACCTTCCTCAACTCCTGAAATTGCATATGAGTTGTCATCTTGAGTTCATTATCCTTGACAACCTGCAAATCTCTGTGGTGACCTCTTGCAGTGTGCTTTTTTTTAATTTTGTACCTCTCTACACTATCGAATCTCTGCTATTCGGTTAAAATACCCGTAATATCAATTCCCCAAGGTGGCTTTTGTTCATATGATTTTTTGTCTTGAAGTCTGTTTCATTCATCCTATCAGAATAGATGCTGTCAATTGGTACCTCATGAAGATCTTCAGGCAGTGGGTAAAACAACGTTACCCGATTCACGACTACCTCCTTTGACCGAGCCTGACCGCTCTGAGTTATGTCACCACTGTTTAGTGGTTGGATCTAGTAAGGATTTTAGTGGCATCTTTAGACTCTGACAGGGTTTTATACAGTTCCTTCGGTAAAGTAAACGCATGGTCTTGTGGCAACTGGAACACTGGAAGAATGGATGGCATGGTCTGGATCAATGAATACCTCCTGTACGCAAGCTTGGCATCTAATAGCGCCATGGCATGCTTCTCATCCACAAGTCCCTTTCCTCATGTGCTTGTAAAGTAGAGGTTTTCTCTTCCTGTATATGGATCTTTATAACCAATGTACGGCTTCTCTTGTGCCAGGCATTTGTCCATAAAATTCCTGGGTCAATAATGCCCCGCCCGCTTTGAGGGCTTCATCAACTGACAGTTTCTTGTTTTGAACCGGATACGATAATGTTACCCGAGCAGCCTGAGCTTCCGAGAATGGCAGAAATGGTACTTGGAAGAGAGATTCTTCCTCTCGGGACTTCATAGAAACTGATTCTTGATTGGATGGCTGAAGGAGGATCCCACCAATGATTCCAAAGCACTGAAGGGTTTCCGAACTGTTTCTATTTTCATACGTCTTCCGTTGTCCATCTTTCCATCCGAACTTGTTGGAACAAGGTTCTTTGTGGATGAATCTCATATCTAACTCCAGGAGACAGATATCATATGACTTGGCCTCTGATCGTGGTGGAAAAGTGTCCGTCCACTTGTTCCAATTCCTCTTCAATCAAAATGACAAATTTCCTGAATATTTTTGTTCCTCAGTCGGAACTGTTCGTTAAAAATCTTCTATTCCAATCGCTGAAGTAACAGAATTAATCAGTAACCCAGGCCGAGACTGTTTTGTCCCCTGAATCGAACTACTTTACGGAAAATCTCAAGACTTCTGAAGAGACTCTTTACATGTCATTTCTATTAACAAGTTTTCGATGCTGTGCAGGGGACGTAGACAAAGATTGTAGCTGAGTCTGTTATGTATGCACGTGTCTTTAGTGCAGCGTGAAGTAGAGATTTTCATTGGTTTTGGGTCAAAGAACCTTTGTGTCACTCACTTGTGATCTGAGAGAATTAGGTTATCCTCTTGTTCAAAGTAACCACGTTTGTAGGCAACTTCTTCCAGAATCCTTGACTATTTATTGATCAATGATGCCTCCGCTGGCAATTTGGGCCTCCAGGAACGGATCCCCGTGGTCTTTTATGACCAGCAGTTCCTTTGTTCATTGGCTTGTAAAGAGAGAAATTTTCTTTCCCCCGGGTATGGATCTTTGTATCCGGTCACAGATTTCTCGGCAGACAAAATTTTTTCATAAAATTCAGGCCCATTACATTGCCTTCAGTGCTTTCTTCCACTAATTACTTCTTATTTTCGCACTGGGTTTCATGATAAATCCTGTTTCTCTGCCTGAGCTTCTAAATAGATAAGAGAATTACCTGGTCGTAGAAAGCTTTTCTTGGCCTTCATAGATCTCATTTTCTCTTGAGTCTCTGTAATTATGAGCCCAGCAATACAACCAATGTGCCTTTCAAAAAAAAAGGGGTAACAAAAATTCCTCACCATTGTCCCATGTTCACTACAATCTTACGGATTGCGTCACCCTTGCTCTAAACTTTCATACATCATTCTTGTCTATGATGTCGGCATTGAAATGCTTTCCTGGGGTGCACACGCTCCCTTAGTCCTTCGACGTGACTTGTTTGTTTGAGACTATTTCGGTAGTGTTGCGATAAAGTTAAGTTGCTGGTTAATTCTTCACTGAAAGGTTCCCCAGACTTGTACGCTTAAGCAACTAGATTCCGTTCCCCTTGTGGGTAAATAATCAAGAGAGCAAGAGCTTCCAAATGGAAGACGACTCCCCTTTGTGTCATTTCCCTGATATCACTGGCTCTCTATCTTCGTCATTGGTCATTTTCGTGTTCATAACTCTATCAACCCAACCTAGATTTTGTGTTGTAGAGTTTTACGAACCCGTGAAAAGGAAAGGTCTGTAGATGGATCGACACGGCAAACCTCTGTAGTAATGTTGTCCATATGTTAGTTTTTTCTGTCTGTAAAAAATTTTTTTTTTTTTGTTGGGTCACAATATCCTTTTGCTTCATCAGTCAGTCCAATAACTCCTTGTTCGTTCAAGGCATTTAGAGCCCTCGCTCTAAGCCACTTCCATTGGGAACGATGTTTTTGTAATGAGTCTTAATGCCCCAGTTGCCACCTGGCTTCCCAAGAGATGAAGGCCACATGCCTCTCAGAAAATATTCCTTCCCCATAGCTTGAAGAGGAGATTTTCCTCCGGTATAAGGATCGTTGTAGCCTATCGCAGCTTTTCTCTGCACACACAACCAAAGGGGTTTTTTAGTTTTTCATAGAGGCTCAGGCCCTACCAGGCCATTTTTTTTACTTACTGCTTCGTCAACAGAAATGTCCTGGTTCTTTCTTGGATCAAGCACATAAACCCATGGCTGCTTGGGCTTCCAGGGAGCGACAGAAGCCCCATGTGGGAGGAATGTTCTTTCATTGCTTGATAATGCTTTGTTTCATTGGTTAGAAGCTCCAAAGATGGCCAGGCACTGCAGCCATACCTTTCTAGGTTTTTTCACCATCTTCTGATCAGCAACTTCTGTGACTGTCATCGAACCGTTCTGGAGGCCTTCATAGACTATACACTCTTGTCAATGATAACTTGGCAACCAAAAAACAAAACTTCATCAACTGTACCTCTGCCTCTCATGGCCTGAAACTGATTTTAAAGGGAAAGGGGCCAGGGTTCACTTCCTATCCACAATGCCGTTCTTTCTTAGTTCAGAGTATGTTCCTGGATCGGTTTGTGCTGGGGATCCAGGATCCTTTGGGACTGGTCCCCCTTTTGCTGATCACATGCCGGTCATTTCTTCTTTATCAGCAAGCCCCTTTGTAAGCAGCTCCAAAGGAACATGACAACTGTTAACAGGAATCATTATTCACCCTGTGGCCACTTTTGACCTCCAATCATTTGATACCTTGTAAGCTTATCATAGTTCTTTCTTGATGGCTTGAGATGAAATCTTTCAAACTTGTGTAAAGCGATCCTTAATCCAGTTACTGACTTTTTTCAGGCAGTTAGCCGCTTCTTCTTCTCCTTAATTCAAGCCCAACAGCTTCCTCTTTTATAGCCTCCATGACCGGAACATTGTGTTACTCATGGGTCAATGATAGCGCCTGAGCAGCCTGAGCTTTCCAGCAAATCAGAGTCTACAAATCTGATGTGAGAAAGTCTTCTTCATGGCCTGATAGATACTGATTTTCCTTCCTTGGTACTCTCAATATAAATCCCACTAATGGGCCCAGTCCTCTCATTTTGCTTGACTTCTTGCTGCTCTCCAACCTTCTCTAAGGTCCTGTACCTTGCCTGATATTGTTTCATCAAAGCTTGGTTAATAATATGGGCTTGTAAGAGCTGTCGGCTGTTACGGGTTTTCCTAAGACCCTGTAATGTTTCCTCATGGGGTAAGAATTAACCATGTATCACATCTCTGATGCACTGTTAGGAGCTCTTATAGGTTGGTGGCTTCCTGGGTGTTGGGGGTCCAGGTAGTGTTTTTGATGGATCCAGTATACGAATCCTGAAATAATCTTCATCTATTTGATTTTGGTTAAGGGCATCTTCCAATATTATCTGCTGTCCATTTAATTAACCCTCCAGTGGCAATTGAGTCCTCTAGAAACGTTCTGTGTCTCTCGATTGACTAAGCCCTTTTGCATGCTGGAAGAGGATCATGACTCATCTTCTGTGCTTAACCCCTTTTCTGATTTGCTTGCAAAGTAGTCTTCTTGGAATCCTTGGCCAACAATTCCCCTGGTGAACGTCATCCTGCACCGAATATTTGTGTTATTCATTGAATCCGAAATATTGCCAGTAGCCGCCTTGCCCTCCAGTAAGAATCAAACCGCAACCCCCTGCCTTAACACCAGTTTTTCTTCTGCTGCAAAGTGCTTGGTTAGATACTGATCTTCTCTTTGTTTTTCTCCACAATGAGCCACTAATGCTGGTGACCCGACCCCTTGTCTCCTCCCCCATTGTGGGCGGGTTTGTGGTTCTCTTGACATTTTGGCCGATTTTTCGTTTCCATGCTGCTCATAGCGTTGGTTCACGGTTCGCGTAACAGATTGTTGACCGTGTGCGTCCTGTGCGGGGGACCTTCTCTCCGTGTTCCATTAAATCCCTTCTTAACCAGAAGAAAATTGGATTGGTTCGATTTTAGAAAGGGGAAATAACTGGGCAAACAGTAAAGGGGAACTAACTAAACCAAGGGAAATTACTACCTTCCCAAATGTACTTGGCCATTGGGCCTACGGTGAAGAAATTTTCCAACAGGGGTGGAAAGAGTCGCATGTTTTTTTATTATTCTATGACTGCCACATTGTAACGTACAGACTTGCCCAGTTTCAGACCGCGATTTAATTACAGACAGGGAGGCTAACGAATGGCCCCAAGGTATATTTCAATACACAAAGCTGACCGGCCACTTTAATCACTAGAGTTAGGGAATATTTCCACATCTGAAACCCAGGACTTTTATTGTTTGGTTAGGAAGAATTTAATTTTGCCCGATGACTACAAAACCAACCACCATCCCATCATCCCCAGTGAGAGACCAGAACTACCATATGCACAGATCATCTTCCCATCTAAATGTGCCGTTATGGCATATTATCCCGTAGTAGGAAACCCCTGTTAACCCAAACAATCCGCCGCTTACCAAATACAGACAATCGTCCCATTTAACACAGAGGAATTTACTGATGTCGATTGGATGTCTATGTCGATTGAGACGCCATTACTATCCAGGGTGATTTTTATTTTGGAGAGCTTTCTATTCTTATTCCCACTCTAGAGTCTCTCTCCCCAAAGGAACTGAAGGAACTGGAAGGGGGAAACCATTCACCTGCATTCATAGTGGACACCCTCCCTGTAGCACGTGATGATTCCCTCCTCTAGGGCTGTAAGATGTGGCTTTTTCTTTTTTCTCCCATCAAATGGCCTAAAACAATAAACATAATATACAATTGATTTATATATATACTGCCCTATATAACAGAATATGGTAATATAATACACAGTCCTATATAAACATCAATATTGATAATTATACACTATCCTATATACCATAATTTTGTAATTATACACATCTCTTATATAAACATAATTTGTAAGTATACACTATCCTATAAAAACCATAAATATTTTAATATACACTAGCCTAGATAACATAAATATTGGTAAATATACACTAGTCCTATATAAACATAAATATTGTCATTATACACAGTCCTATATAAACCATAAATATTGTAATTATATACGAGTCTATACAACAATAAATAATTGTAATTATACCTAGTCCTATTAAAGTAAATAGTGTAATTGATCATAGTCCTATCTAAACATAATATTGTAATTATAACACTAGTCTAATATAAACATAAATTATTGTAATTATACACTATCCGATATAAACATAAATATGGTAATTTATACACTAGTCCCCATATAACCATAACTATTGTAATTATACACTAGTCCGATAATAAACATAAATCTTGTAATTATATACTATCCTATATCAAGATTAAATAATTGTATTATACACTAGTCCTTATTAAACATATATTGGAATTATATACTAGTCTACTATAAAGATAAATATTGTAATTATACTAGTCCCGATATAAACATAAACTATTGTAATTATACACTAGTCCTATATAAACATAAATATTGTATTTATACACTAGTCCTATATAAACTAATCATTAAGTATACACTGCCTATATAAACATACATAATTGGTAATATATACTAGTCCCTATATAAAGATAATCTTGGTAATTAATCACTATCCGATATAACCATAAATATTTAAATATCCACGAGTCCTATATAACCATAATATTATAAAATATACACTAGTCCTATAGTAACATTATTATTGTAAATATACACTAGTCCTATATAAACATAATTTTGTAAATATAACACTAGTCCTATATAAACATAATATTGTAAATATACCTAGTCCTATATAACATAAATATTGTTAATTATACACTAGTCCTATATAAAAACATAATCTTATATATACACGAGTCCTATATAAACATTATTATTGTAATATACACTAGTCCTAGATCAACATAAATTTGTAAAATATACACTAGTCCTATATCAACATAATTATAAATATCCACTAGTCCTATATAAACATAATAAAATATACACTGTCCTATATAAAGAAAAAAAAAAAAACATTATTTGTAAATATACACTAGTCCCTATATAAACATAAAATATTGTAAATATACACTCGTCCTATATAAACATAATATGTAAATATACACTAGCCTATATAAACATAAATATTGAACATATATACTAGTTCATATAAACATAAATATTGTCAATATACACTAGTCCCTAGATAAACTAAATTTGTAAATATATACTAGTCCTAGTAAACTAAATATTGTAAATTAACTCTATCCCTATATAAACATAAATAGTGAAACATATATACTAGTTCTATATAACATAAATATTGTAAATATACACTAGGTCCTATATAAACTAATATTGTAATATACTAGTCCTATATAAACTTAAATTGTAATATTATATAGTCCTATATAAACATAATATTGTCATTATACACTATTCTATATAAACATACATATTGTAAAGTGGATAACACTAGTCCTATATCAACATAATATTGGTAAAGATACACTAGTCCTATATAACCCTAAATATGTTAAATATACACTAGTCCTATATAAAATTAATATTGTAACTATACACATCCCTATATAAACATAAATATGTAAATAACCTAGTCTAATATAAACTTGAATATTGTAAATTATACTAGTCCTATAAAACAGAAATATGGTAAATATCACTAGTTCCTATATAAAACAAACTATTGTAAATATACACTAGTCCCCTATATAAACAACAAATGTAAATAAATACTAGTCCCCTATAAACAGAAATATTGTACATATACACTATCCTCTATAACTAAATATTGTAAATATACACTAGTCCTATATAACATAAAATATTGTAAAATAAATAACTAGTCCCTATATAAACATAAATATTGTAAATATACACGAGTCCTATTAAAATTAATATTGTAAATATAACACTAGTCCTATATAACATAAATATTGTAAGATATCACACTAGTCCTATATAAACATTAATATTGATAATATATACTATCCCTATAAAAAAAACAGAAAATATTGTAAATATCCAACTAGTCCCTATATAAGCATAAATATATAACTATATCCTACTCAAACATAAACCTTAATAATGTAAATAATATACTAGCCCTATAGTAACATAAATAAGGGGTTAAATTAGGGGGGGGGGGTCACTAGTCTTATATACACAGTAGGGGTATTGTTAATAAGGGCAGGGACTAGTCCCATATGGAACATGGACGCCTTTGTAAATATACCCTAGTCCGTAGGGGGTATTGGAAACCGTGTCGGATATTGAAAGTTTATACTATTCCTGTCGGGGGGGCGCTGAACATAAATAATTTTGTAAATATACACTAGTCCTATATAAACATAAATATTATCATATATACGACTCCAAAATAAACATTAATAATTAAAAAAATCAACAAATAAAAAACTAGTCCTATATAACATAAATTTGTAAATATATACTAGTCCAATATAGAACCATAAGTATTGTGGGCGTATACACACTATCCTATAAAACAGTAAATATTGTAAAATACACTACCTATCTAAACATAAGATTACATATATACTGGTTCTATATAACATAAACTATTGTCAATATACACTAGTCCTATATAAACAATAAATATTGTTACAAGATACTATCCCTATATACACTTAAGGGGAATAGTGTAAATGGGTTCATGAGTGTGCCTGCTAGTATACCTGTTGGGTTGTCGTGCTGTTGTTTTGTAATTGAAAAAATATCTATGACATACAACATAAATATTGGTAAATTATACCTAGTCCGTTCGGGGTCAGACATAAATATTTGGTGTGGTTAAATCTGGGGGTACTTGTCGTACAAACAGAAACACAAAGAAGAGAATATAGAAACGTATCAATATAAACAAATTAGAGCCTGTTAGGTGGGCTAGGAGATAAACATAGGGGGCCGGAGAATCTTAGTACTAGTGGGCCTAGTATGGGAACATGGATCCTGATAGGTAAGTATATACAAAATCCTATAAATATGGAACTAACTACTAGTCCTCCTATAAAACAGAAATATAAAAATCAAAAAAACGACAGTCCTGTATACCACATTGGAAATATTATACGAGTCCTATATAAGAATAGATCCTAGTCCCTAAGTTAAATATTAATAGATACTAGTCCTATTAAAAATAGATACTAGTCCTAGCTAATTATTAAATAGATAATAATTCTATATAATATTAACAGATCTAGTCCTATATAAGATTAATAGATAATAATTATATATAAAGATTTAACAGAGAATAATTCGATAGAAGTACTAACCATACTAGTCCTAATAACTTATGTGAAATAGATACGAGGCCTATAGAATGTAGTTGCGGAAGATCGATCACGAATGGTGGCTCTAGATACATGTGTAACGATGCATTGCTGGCGCAGTCGAGCCTATATCAAGATTAAAGATATACGAAGTCTATCGTGAGGGAGATTTGGAACAGATGAATCATTCTATATCAGTAGGCGAAACAGATACTAGGCCTATATAAATAGGAATAGATACTAGTCTTATATAAATGGTAAATAGATACTATTCTATATAATATTAAATATACGAATTCTATATAAATATTAAATAGATTTCTATACCTATTTAAATATTAGATACTATTCTCTATTAATATTACAAAGACTAGCCTATATTGATATTTAATCGATACTAATTCTATAATAAATATTAATAGATCACTAGTCAAATATAAATATTAATAGGACAATTCTAAATAACTATTAAACGCTACTAGTCCATATATATAATACTAATTCTATATAATATTAAATGATACTAATATCTATATCAAGATTAATAGATACTAGTCTATAAATATGAGTACTAATTCTGTATTATATTTAATGATACTATTCCTATAAAATATTACATAGATACGAGTCCTATATAAATATTAAAATATATACTAGTCCTATAAAATTATTAGATTAATTCTATATAAATATTAAATAGACACTAGTCCATAAAACATATTAAATAGATGCTAGTCCTATTAATTGAAAAATAATATACTAGTCCTATATAATTATAAATAATACTAGTCCCTATAATAATATTAAATAGATCACTAGGGCCTATTAATATTGATAACTAATTCGAGTTATTGAGGAGTGGTTAGGGTACAAGGTAGGGTCTACGGCGTGGTCCTTTGGTGAATAGGAGATACTAATTCCTAGATAAATATTAATAATTCAGTCCTATATAATTATAATACTATTCTATATAATATTAAATAATATTAGTCTAACATAAATTTAAATAGATACTATCTCCCACTCCAATGAAAATTATGAGAAACTAAGCTGACATCTAACTGGAGGATAATAAAATTATCGTCCTAGGCCTCGGAAAATGAGGGCAGCTCTTGGGGAGTGGGGGGGGGGGGTGAGGTTAGAAACTAATTCTATATAAGAGTAATAGATACTAGTCGTATATAAATTATTAGATACTAATTCTATATAAAATATTAAGAGAATACATTCCAATATAATATAAAATACAGTCCTATATAATTATGGATACTAAATTCTAGATAAAGATAGATCTAGTCTATATCTATATTAAATAGTAATAGTCCTATATAAAAAATAATACTAGTCCTATATAAATATTAAATAGATACTAGTCCTATATAAATATATATACTAGTCCTCTAGAATATAAATAGATACTATTCCTATATCAATATTCAATAGATACTAGCCTATAAAAATATAGATACTAATTCTCTAATATAAATATTAAATAGTACGGAGTCCCAATATAAATATTAATAATACTAGTCCTATATAAAATATTAACTAGATACGAGTCCTATCTATTATTAAATAGTTCTATCCTATATAATTATTAAATAATTACTTCGTCCTTATAAAGTATAGATTACTAGTCCTATATAAATTTAATAGTACAGTCCTATAGACTTATTAGATACTAGTCCTATATAAATATTAAACTAGCCTATATAAATATTAAATAGATACTAGTCCGATATAACTTATTAGATACTAGTCCTATATAAATATTATATACTAGTCCAATATAAATATAATAGGATACTTGTCCTATATAAATATTACATAGATACTAGTCCTATATAATTATTAGAAACTAATTCTATATAAATATTAAATCGATACTAGTCCTATATAATTATTAGATACTAATTCTATATTAGTATATTCTTATATAGGACTATATACTAGTCCTATATAAACAATAGATACTAATTCTATATAAATATTAAATAGATACTAGTCCAATATAAATATTAAATAGATGCTAGTCCTATGTAATTATTAAATAGATACTAGTCCTATATAATTATTAAATATATACTAGTCCTATATAAATATTAGATACTAGTCC